>JANSTT010000009.1:0-61922 GCA_026745375.1 Platyura marginata
TATTTGTTAATTTATTAAAATTTGTGCACGTAAAAAGGAGTTTGTTTTTTATTTTATTATAAAACGTTTATGTCAACAAGGTTAAAAAATCTTTGATTCATTATTGCATAGTATTATATTACAGAGAAAACATAAGACAAGTCAATATCAATATTAGAAGCATATATTGCATTAAGAACCATTTTGAATTCTATTCTAGTGCCATTCAAAATGGCTTAGATATGTTTTTTTGTTAGATCGCATGCGCGAAAATTTTGCAATGAAGCCATACTTTAATTATGTATGAGTATTTTGAAAATTTCAAAGTTTAAAAAAGTTGAGATAAACGTGAGAATTATACGGGATAATCGAATAAATCAATTTTTACTAAAAAAAGCAAAAAAGTGAAGTGGAAAAAGGTGAAAAATGTCAAACGAGTAAATTATATTTTTATTTTTAATTTTTAAAATGAGTGTGAAATTAGTGCAAATGAGATGTAGTTACAAATCAGTCTGTCTGTGGGAATCTCGCATAATTTTGTATTTTTCTAAATAATGTAGTTGTTATTTAAAAATTGGTCTTTTGGGTTTCTCTATTTTTTTTTTTTAAGAGAAAATACATATCAACATGCCATATTTAAAAAATTACAAATTTTTTTTGTAAAATTTCAGATTTTTATAGAACATATCACAAAAAATTATTTATGGAAACTGTAAGTTTTAAATTTAAATTTTAAAGAAAAACCAACAACTTTAATTTGACAATACTCCATTTGTGCCTATTATATAGAAATTATTTATACCCATTAAAATTAATTAACAAACTTATAGCTTTTAACATAAAATTTGCTATAGCAAAAAAAAAACTAATAAAACTTTTTTTTTTTTTTTCCCCACCATTTTAGGATAATAAGCTGGGTGATATATGTTTCTCACTTCGATATGTACCAACAGCTGGAAAATTAACTGTCGTAATATTGGAAGCAAAGAACTTGAAAAAAATGGACGTCGGTGGACTTTCTGGTAACATTAGCTTAGAACTATTTTTATAAATCATTTACTTTTTATAATCATTTTTTTTTAATAATATCAAAATTTTATAACAATCCAAAAATATCTAATCGTAATCACTTCCAGATCCTTATGTCAAGATAGCATTGATGCAAAATGGCAAACGTTTGAAGAAAAAGAAGACAAGTATCAAAAAGTGCACCCTGAACCCATACTACAATGAATCGTTTTCATTTGAAGTTCCATTTGAACAAATACAAGTATGCGAGAATGTATTGTACTATCCTATTCTCTGTATTGTAATTGACATTATGTTTAAAAGAAACTGTTCTGTGTTGTGGCATAAACCCCCCTCCACCCCCCAAAACAAAAAAAAACAAAAAAAAACAAATTCTTCAGAATGCCTGCATTCCCAACATTATGTTATTATAACCCAGCCCCACTATTTTCATATGACTTTTGCCTCTATATATTCATATATTTAAAAAAAAAACTATTACAAAATAATACAATCCACCTCCATACCCCCATAATACTTGTACTTAAACATTTATTAAGTTGTATTTTTTTTTTGGATATGAGTAAACTGTAATTGCTCCAGTCAAAAGCGACATTAATATACATAGGAAACGAAATTACGTAAAGCTATAACTTAAAAAAAAGAAATGGTCTGGATCCACTGATGAAGTTATTGGAACAGAAAAAAATCTATTCGATCGCAGTCAAAAACGACTCAAAAAAGCCTTATCAAAACATGATAATTTTTTATGTTTCTAAACATTCGAACTATAAAATTACTCTTGATGATTCAGTATGTAAATATTTGTAGGTATTGATTAATTTCAATTACAAATCCCTTTTGATGAATCAGTAAGTTTCATTTTAATTTAAAATAAAAAATCAGAATAAGAAATTTGTAATTATTGAATGAACTCATTCATCTTTATGAATATCAAATTTTACCAATTCAGCAAGTTTCATCGAAACTTGTTTAATAAGCAATAAAAAGCTAATTGAATTTCACTACATATCTATTCCCATTTCTATCGAAAATAGCAAATATAAACATTTCTATTTAAAATCAAATTCCATATTGAATCAATATCTGCTCGATATATTCTATTCAAATAAGTTTTAGAAGTTTTTTTTTTTTTTTACATTTTATTGAGTTCGACAAATTTGTTGAAATCAAAAAAAATTTGCTATTCTCCAGATACAAATTTAACACTGTTAGAAATCTCCCATCCATGACAATGTCATCTTATCATCGTGTATAGGTATCTAGGTACACATAATTTTATTCTCACAAAAAAAAAAACTTTTCTTTAAGGCTTAAACTTCAAACAAGCAAAAAAAAAGGAAAAAAAGTTGTAGCTTTATTGTAATTTTTGTTTAAAATAATCCCACACCATAAAATTTTTTCTTTCTTTTTTGAATTACTTTTTATTGGAGCATAATAATAATTGTGTATTTATATGTACATATCGTTGCTTTTGGTGTTAGTTTTATGTTTAAATAAAATGAAATTATACTAATTGGTGTTCACTTATAAATATAATTTTTAATTTGTAGTGGTTCAAAAATGCTTTTCGTAATTATTGTTATTAAAACATTTTTTTATGATTTCTTTTAAGTTATTGGTTTTTCTTTTTCAACATAAAAAATATCTCAAAAATTACAGAAAGAATATAGAAAAGAAATTAAAAAAATAAAAAATCCGTTTGTTGTCGTCGTATATACGAGAATTATTGTTTATCTATTGGGAAAATATTTTTTTTTTTTTGTATTCAATAAAATCGATTTGCTTTCCACCTATTGTGTAGAAAAGAAATTTGTGCAGATACCTCCTTTGTGATACACCATTGTATTTATAAGAATACTTATTTTAAGAAGTCTATTACAGACATCCCTAACTTTATGATACTTCCCTCCTGCCCCCACCCACCTTTCGTTATAAAATATTTCTATACGCCCAATTCTGTTTTTACACGATAGATATACGTTGCAAAAAAAACCGTGCAAAAAATAACCGTGTTAAAAAGACATGGAGTACATATAAAAATTGGGGATTGGTTCCATATCCTTAAAATCTAAAAAATAACAAAAATAAAAGGATTCGTTCAAAAAATTTGATTAGGGTTAAAGCGCAAAACTCCGCTGAGCAAGAAAACTTTTAAACGAAAAATTTTTTCATTTGGAGTTTTCTTACTACTTTTAAGTTTTATAGAAAGAAGAAAAGAAAATTTATTAATTTCTTTTTTCAGAACAATTTTGCGTTTGGGTCATATAAAAAAATTGCACTTAAGGGTTAAATATTTCGCAAAAAGCTAAGAGCTAACTTTTTGTATTAAGATGTTTGTCCAAATTACTCAATACATTGAATGATTGCCATTGGAGTGAGTCCCGGGTTCAAGACCAACTGGGAGATGAAACATGAAGTGTTTTTCTCTTTTATGTTGATTTGAATCTGAGGCCGGGTGATTGGATTGCACTAAAATGGCAATGCTTAAAAATAGTTAACGTTTAAATGGCGAGCATTTGTAAGGTTTCTGTAAAAAGAACACCTCAAGTGCTGCTTTGTAACACACACAATAAAAGAGCTTGTCACGTCAACTGAGATAAATGTATATATCTAATGGCCTCATCTATAGAGGCTTAATGAATTTTGAGCACTCTAGGGCGCCCGCCCTCTTTAACTAACTAATGTTTGTTGTACTGCGCTAAATATAACTAAAAAACGGTTTTTAACCGTGGTATTTCGAATAAAATCGTGTAAAAACAGAATTGGATGATTTATTTTTCTAGAGACCGTGTTATTTTAAAACCGTGTAAAAACAGAATTCGGTGTATATGCATAAGATATGTATTTGTATAGAAATATATTAAGATTAATTATGTTATTCAAAACCAAGGTTTCTTATATTTTCTTTTTCTTGTGTTTCTTTTTAAACGTTTATGAAATTTGTTTTAATTTCAATTTAAAGACAAAGAAAAGCCCATCCCCCTGAATTATTATTTAAATTGCTCCAATTAATTCGGATATTATGTACCTACATACATTTATATTATATTTACTTGTGCCTCCTAGATTATATCAACTTTGTTCAAATAACAAATTTTTGAAACATTTTCATTTAAATTAACTGCAAATATTATTCAATTTAAGTGAATTGGAAAAAAAAACAGAATAAATTAGTCCTTTCATCCATATGATTCTTATAAAGATCGTTCAATTAGCCCTCAGCGTTTTGATATACCATATTTTTTTTATTTTTGCTGTTTTGAAATAAAGTATGTGGAAAATGGCTGTTGCGTAATAATTTTTAACAAATTTGCAATTCACAAATTTTTCTGCTTAATGGGCTATACTATTTGGATATTAAAGAAATATCATAAACTGCAAATTATTGAATACATAAATAGTGAAAGAGAGGACTCAACAAACATATTGGTTTTGTTCTACAAATATTATTTTATAAATTTAACGATTACTTACCAATATTATTGAACCATTTGTAAAATCTACATAAATGGAATGGAACGAAATTGTTTGAAGTTTTTTAATAAAAAAATTCCAAAAATTTTAAGTATGCAGTTGAAAATCGTCAAGAATATAGGAGGTAAATAAATTACAAAATTGATATAGGACATTGACGGCATCGTGGGACTATTTAAACCAAAAAAAAAACAAACTTAGGATGAAATAAAATAAAAAACATTTTAAACCCTATTGTTTTTGTTGCTCTTTTTTAAAAAGTGATACATCTTTGAACTTTCTTCATAATAAAGATATGATCTTGAAACTTTATATTTTAACATTATTCAGTATTTTTTGCCAAATAAAATTTTTTGGAAAAAAGTTGGCCCATATATTTTGAACCATAAAGGGTTAACCCCTAACATTTTCAAAAAACTATTAATCTTTCTCGGAAAATAATTGTGTATGGTTTCGTAAATTTTTGTATTTTTAGAAAACGTTAACCCTTTAACGTACAAACGGCACCATTAAAGCGTTAAACCTCTAATAATTTATGGAATTCCTTCCGAAACAAATTTAGTTTAATTTTAATTTTTTTGATTCATGATTTCATGTTCGAAAGTGTTTCATGATTTCATTTTCGGACGTTAAAGGTTAACTTTTTCAAAAAAATTATTTACCCAAAAATGCTGGAAGTTTAAAATGACATCTCTAATAGAAAGTTCAAAATTGTCTCAATTTATTAAAAAAAACAACCACCCAAAAAATGGTCAAGATGTTAAACCAAATTCGCGTTAAACCAAATTCGCGTAAAAACAGAATTAAGTATAATACATAAATACAAGTGATGAACATATTATTGAACCACTACTGAAATTTAAAAAAAACAATCTTTAAGTAGTAGTTAGTCGCTAACTAGTGATCTGCCGTACCAACTAACTTAAGCTAAATAGGGAATAATCTTTACGTATTTTTTTTTACCACGAAAATAAATACTTAAAAAATTCTATATTTTTTCCTATATAACAAGCAATTTAATCAACCAATCCATTTGTAATTTCAATAAAAAAAAAAACTAATTTCTTGTATATGAGACTTGGCAAACGGATTTAAAAGTAAAACCTTTCATCGATTGTACATACAATTTTCTTATATAATCTGAAAAAAAAAAAATGCAAAAAAAAACACAGAAAACTTATCTACTCATTCAACTCTACTCAACTAAACTCAACTCAACTTAACAGGATTGAATATACTACATTTTCGTCTACTAGTATTTACTAAATACTATTAACAAGCTATAACAAAATCTATCACATTTTTTTTTAATATTATACTAAAAACATTAAATCCATTCAATCATCCAACATCACATATTATATATAAACAAAAAAAAAAAAACATAAAAAAATTGATTGTGCTTTTCACAAGCTCCCATTGCAAACAAACAAACAAAAAAAAGCTTTACATAGTTGAGGCAAGAATTTGCATTGAATTGTAAATATTTTTATACTTTAACTTGAAGGCTCTTTCATTGATACTTTCTGGTTTTTAAGTTAAATTATTTCAATATTTCCATTAAACAGTTCAATTGGGCAAAACTAATCTGAACTATGCAGAGCCACCCTAAAAATAGTAAATCCTTATTCTATATCCTGCAATTTAAAAAAAAAAAAAACAACAAATTTATAAATTAGAACTTAGTTGTACATAAAAAAAAATAATTTCACCACTTTCTCGTCGCTATTCATCTTTACATATTATATAATGGAATCACTGCATGCACATAATGTTTCCGCTTTTTAATCCTTAATTTATTATTTTCCAGCCATATTAATTAATAATTGTATTAATTTGAGATATGACTATATAATATATATTTCAAAAGCGATTGTGTAATACTTGCTGGTTTATGGTAGTAGAAACAACTTCCTTTTAATTATTTACTAATAATTAAAAAAAAAAAAAAAAACTATCAAATTAGCGAGTAAAATACTGATCCGTTTTCCTTTTTTTCTCTATTTAATCCGTAAATTGTAGAAAGTTCAGCTAGTTGTCACGGTTGTCGATTACGATCGAATTGGCACATCTGAACCAATTGGCAAAGTTGTATTGGGCTATCAGGCATCTGGCACGGAATTGCGTCATTGGTCTGATATGCTGGCATCACCAAGACGTCCAATCGCTCAATGGCATACACTTAAAGATCCCGAGGATGGTGAAAAGAAAGACTAAATCAGCAGCAGTTAAGGTAAATTGAATAGTTTTTTGATAGATTTTGTTTTACCATTTTTTTTTGTGTGTTTAAAGGATCTCGTCTGTTTTAGATTTCGCCACAACGGAATAAATTTTCAGAAATACATTTATATTAAAAATGTTATGTAAAATACTATTATATACATATATATATATACATATATACCGAGTGTGTAGGTATTACGTTACATGTTAATTTATTTGTTCATTGCTTATAGCTATTTCAGCTATTCATAAGTCAAATATAGAAATTACTTATTGAATTAATTGATTGATGTTGGTGTTATGCATATATTATATACATTAATTTAAAACATTAAGTTTACATTTGTTATTATATAAATTTCATCATCACAGAGTGGCACTATATAATCTCAAAAATGGTTTCGGTGACATAAATCATGTCGTTTCCCTTCAAATGCAACAATTTGTATGTAATTCTTTTTAAATAATTGTCATTTTTTAATTTTTGGAACGTTGGAATTTATGGTTTTAATTTTTTTTAACCCTTATACTAAAAGGTATTTCTACATAGAATAATCAAATACAGCGGTACACCAATCTCTGATACATACATTGAATGTGCGGTTCATGTATCGTATCAGTTACTAATTACACATCACAATAATAAACGGAAACGTGATCCCCTAAGTGCTATTTATTTAGTTAATCATCTATAAATACCTGGTTATCAACCCTAAATATCGACTAACATTATAATCACTATTGGTTCGCCATATCCTTCTAGTGATTATTTTTTTAGTAGATTATCTCTCTCTCTCTCTATCTAAATAAGAATTTTGTTGTGTGGTAATTTAAATTGGCAACTAAATATTAATTAAATTGAATATTTAAGATTATTAATGTACACCGGCAATTAAGAATGAATTTCTAAGTATGCAGGGACATTTCAACTATGGACCCAACCCAAATGATCCAAGTACCTACATTATTTTTTTTTAACCGGCACCAAAAATGTAGAAGACATACAATCCAACGATAATCTCAATATTTAAAAATGCACTAGATCAGGGATTAACAGCGCTTGCTCTTCCCAAGTGCAACTCACATAATTTACGGGTCTATTGTACACAAATTTTCCAAGAAATTGGATTTTTTTTATAATTTTTACATATTCGCCCAAAAACCAGCAAGGTGCACTTGTATATTAACAAAAATAAGAAGAAAAAAAAAACACTGAAATTCTCTCCCGAAAAAAAATTGTTTTCAATAAGCCTCTGACTCAGTTAGCTTATTAACCATAATTCATTACATATAATTTATAATGTATTTAAAAACCAATAAAGACAGCAGTAGCCTATTGTTATGCGTGTTGTACTTATTAGCTTCCTCAATGTCAGAAAATATGCGACATAGTGCGCATTCGTTGTCTGACGAAACTATTTTTGTTGTCTCTTTTAATTAGACAAAAGGGACAATCGGCAGTCAACTGAATGATGAGTAAAGAGTTGCAATATTACTTAAAAGTACATACAACACAACAATGAAGGTAGATTGTTTTTCAAGATGCACTTGCATTTTGTTATGTGATTTTTGTACTTTATCGATCCGCACGCACTAAACCAACACGATTGCATTTATTAGGACTTGTCCTTTTTGTTAATCCCTGCACTAGATGAACAATTTTTATAGAGCCACCAACCAATATCAATTATAAAACGAATTAAAATATTATAGTTTCTGATAACACTTAAGTGTATGCCTATCATTGATCCATATGTTAATTTAAATATTTTTTTCAAATTCTAATAGTTTACTTATTTGATCAAGTTCATATATATGCACCAACGGAACAAATAACGTTTCATTTTTTTTTGTTATTTAAAAAAATTTATAAAAAAATATTTGATCAAAAACAAAATCCAATACACAACACATACATACATACATATATGAATAAATATTAAGAACAATAATAGTTATAAACATTTAAAAAGAAAAATTTAATGTTCTCTTGAATTGTAAAAAAAAATTTAATAATTTACTATAAAAAAAAAAGTTCAAATTCTTTGACATAATCAATGTTTTAAGACAACAAGGAAATTTCTGGAATTATTTTTAATTTAATTGTTACAAGAAAAAAAAAATTATATTAAAAAATAATTCAAAATTTACATACATACATATAGTTATTATATACCTTAAAAAAATACTTGCTGTCTAAATTGTGGATAATTTTGAACTAAGTATATACTTACTATATATACAGTTTTAATGACATTATAAATATCAATTGATAATTTCATTGATTTTTCAAAAAAAAAAAAAAAAAAAACTGTCTTCCGTTAAATTAAAAAATGAAACATTAAATTAAAAATCAAAATTTGAGTTTCAATAAATTTTTTCCTAATTTATTTCGAGATAATTATATTTAGCAAAAAAATGTCATTAAAACAAATAACAATGAAAAAAAATAAAAAAATATAAAAATGTATAAAAAATCAAACTGAAATAAGCTAAAAGACCAAAGAGGACTGTAGAAAGTATTATAATATATACGAGTAGTATGCTAGTAAATTATTTCATATCATTTCACATAATAATTGAATGTAGTTTTTTTGTAGGTATAAAAAAAAATTAAATTATTTTATTTTTAAACAAAAACTAACGCAAATATTTTACCCTAACGATGTATAGGTACTTTAGTAAAAATTAACTAATACTCTCCTTTATCTACAATGAAGCAATTTTTAAATTTAGAATTATTTTATTTGAGAGATCACCATTGAGGTAAAATAAAAATTCAATAGATTGAGAATTTCCAACTGTCCATACTTGATGCATTCACCTTAATTCAGAAACAACATTTCC
The DNA here is from genome assembly GCA_026745375.1 of Platyura marginata. Taxonomy (NCBI): domain Eukaryota; kingdom Metazoa; phylum Arthropoda; class Insecta; order Diptera; family Keroplatidae; genus Platyura; species Platyura marginata. The sequence continues at coordinate 9,556 of JANSTT010000009.1, forward strand.
ATATTGAACTAATAAAACCTTTATCTTAAACCATTTGAAGCCGTTCAAATAATAGAAGAATCAAGTCAGTTGTCAATAATCAACAAATTAAAGTAACAATGGACCCTTCAAAGTGGCTGCTATTGCCATAATTAATTTGACGACTGTTGGTACTTAGACGTTTTGGCTACACAGTCAGTTATTGAATGAGGGACTGCAATGTTGCACCAAGGTATCTCCATATAATTTAAATGTTGTCATATTTTTAATGTTTAAAAAAATCATAAAAAAAACCTTTGTGATAGACCGACAAGCATCTTTACAACTTCAATTTAATTGGTGATCAAGACCTATATAATTAATTTCAATCCACAAAATACAGTTTCAATTCAATTATTAAATTTCGATTATTTTTTGTTATTACGGACATAATTTTGGACAATAAAGTACATTTACATCGTTTCCGATAAAAATATATCTAAAAATTTAAAGTAAAAAAAAATGCAACGATAAAATAAAATAAATTTTAGTTTTAAAAATTTTTTATTTTCTATTCGTTTTTCGTGCTATACAATACGTTTTTTGGACAAAACCATCGAAATGCTAGAGTTATACAAAAAAAAAGCAGCAAGTTTTGTCAAAAATTAAAAAAAAAAAAATGTTAAAATTTTCATCTTAGACGAAAATCGTTATTATTAAAAAATAAATAAATAAATAAAACGCATATAAACAAAAAAAGTAGAACACATTGTAAATATTTAATTTATTTTTAAATTAAAAAACAAAAGTAAAATATTTTTAAATAGAATTTTTAAATAAAAACTGAAAAATTCTAATTTGTAAATATTTAAAATACATAGAAACAAAAATACATCTGTTGAAAAAATTTAGATAAAAATGTATGATGTTTGCGTCTCCTAGAGAGTAGTCATACATACATTTAAAAAAAAACTAATTTAAAAAAAATATTTCGCTTTTTCCGATAAAAACATTTTTTATCGTGTTTATCCTTTCTTTTTTTTTTGAAACGTAGACTCAAAATTATTATACCTAAATATAATGTATACAGATACTACAATAAATAATTAAACTACGCCATTTTTTATGAGAAATGGTCTGAAGCAAAGAAAAAAAAATAAATCACAACAATAATAAAAAATAATAATAATTTACGTACTGTAGACGAAAAGAGCACACACTTATTATACTCTCTATGATAAGCGTATTAAAATAACTTAAATAAAGAAAAACAATAATTTTAAGTGTTGATTTTATGTGAAAAGATATTGAAATATTATATTAAGAAAAGTCGCTATAAAATATATAAAACCAAAAAAAAAAAAAATTAAAAACTTAAATGGTATAGAGCTAAAAACAAACCTATTAAAATAATAATAATATTTACTATTTATCATATATATTATTATTATTATTATTATTATTCTAAATTATTATTATTATTATTATTATTAAAATTACTAATTTGTTAAATTATCTGTAGAAATTGTTTTACCTCTGATGTGTATAAATTTAAATTATAAACTAAAAAAAAAAAAAAACATTTAAAAAAAAATATAAAAAAGATTATATATTCTGTAGCCCCGATTTTTCGAATATACCCAAAAAAAAAAAAAAAAACAACAACAACATAAGATTATTATATTATATATAAATACATACAAACAAACAAAAAAAACTTATAAAAAACAAAATATTATATTATGATTAAAGACAAGTAAAAAAAAATAAAAAAAAAAAAATCTCTCTGTTACTGAGAAGTTTGTTTTTAATTATATAGTAGCGGCCAAAAAGCACCAAGAGAGAATTAAGAATTGGAAATTTTCCGGAACCATTTTGAAGTTTATTTATACATACAGTAGAACCTCGCTTATCCGAGGTAATTGAGGCCGGGCAGATCACTCGGATATTATAGTAGGCCGTGAGGAAACCATTGAGGTGCAATTTCTCGCATAATTTACGTCTTTATAGGTTGATTTGGAGCCATGCTTAATTCAAAATCTATTTTGTGGTATTTGACTTTAAATTAGATACTGTAAGCTATTGTAGTATTGTGCATTGTATTGCGTATGAGTAGGTAAGGAGCGGATATGTTTTCAGAATGTACACTTTCTATGGTTAGTTACTTTCCACTTGGTAAAAGACGTCTTAATTGAAGGCCGAAAATCGAAGATCCAGTGGGCACGGTAGCGTTTCAGAAATAGATGCGCCCGACAGAAGATTAAGAATTATTAATAATTTTTATCTATTTTTTTCTAAATATTCAACCATTGGAGCCTAAAGAAAAAATATTTCTGCCAAAAAACGACAGTTCCTACAATAGAGATGAATAAATAGTAAAATAAAGAAAACAGTGGAATAGGGAAATTGACGAATTCAACCAGCCAAATTACAATTGAATTGAATAAGAATAAAAAGGCAAACGGTGAAGCTGACATTGGTTTCGTTTCGACGTATGTGTTTTCGGTTTTGTCATCATTTTATTTGCACAGCCAAATAGTTTGGACATAATTTGAAAAAAAAAAATCTGCCAAACGCTCATGATTCGCGAGCTAGTTAAATTCCAGCGGAACTAGCAGATTTATTATATTTGATGGTTTTAGAAGGCGAATAACTAAATGATAACAGTCAAATCTTATTTATTGCTTCTTTGAAAATTCATAGTTTTTGTACAGAAAGAGAAGGAAAAGAAGTGTGAAAACGTTTTGTAATAACCAATTTTCAGTTCATTTATTCTCCTTCTAATCGTTTTTTAATTTAATTTTTAACATTTACAAAATTACAATCGAGTTCAATAAGTATCTTTCTAGGAAATTATTTTCATTGTTTTATCAACATTTTCATATTTTTATCAAAACACTTGAACTATTTTTTTAAGGATTCTTTATCAGCAGGGAAAATTTTTAAAATTTAAATAAAATTTGTTTCCCCTAATTTCATAAATATACGTTGTATTAAAATGAATATTTAAGTATTTATTAAAGTTTTTACTCACCGGTCCCTATATATACGCAAAACATCATTGTAAAAGTCGAGACCAAGAAGCAAATTATTATGTCCAACAGAATATTTTTCACAATTGTCCACAATCCACATTAAAAAAAAAATTCATTAATTCGGTACACCTACCTACACACAAATCAAGTTTATTTATTGTTTAATTGTTTTGATTGTTTTCATTAACATTTTCATGTTTTCAACATATCACTTGAACTATTTTTCATTCACTTTCATGTAAATATAATTTCACTTATTTAGTTTATAATATTAAATAATCATTTAAACTAAAATTAATTTTTATACAAAATGTCGTCGATAGTTAAATCAACCGCGCTCTCTGACTGTCTGTTTTACCGTTTTTTACCGTTTTTTAATTTTTAGTTGGTTGTAATTTATTATCTGTTAGAGAGTTAGAGAGAGAGAGAGAGAGAGAGAGTGAGACTTTCCTAAAAATAAGCTTTTATACATTATAACAGATTTAAATCGAAGCTATGTACGGAGAAACTAACGCCATTCTTGTAGTGTTGTGTAGTGGCAGTAAAATTTTTGGCGAACTCCATAAAATAGAGAATAACCTTTATTTTTTGTTAGCGGGCCAATAAATGTCAAATTTGGAGACAAACCTTTTTTTTTTTTGCTACGTTTTTTTGTTAGGTATGTTTGTAAACCCAATATTTGTTCCCCAAAAATATCCTTTACAGTTTTTGTTAGCGGGAAAATCGGAAAATGATTTTTGACGATTTTGATGAAAATGAAGTTATAAAAACTACACAGACAATTCCATTTATACATTATTTTATTATTAATATTCAACGAAATGGGGAGAGTTATAATCCTCACAGCACTACCCCACAGACTTTACCCTTGTTTGAGGTTTTATGTTTCGTGCCGAATGGAATCAGGCAGTGTTGGATGCATTTGTTAAAAAGTATGGTCATCATTTTTGCTCCCTTTTTTTTTAGAATATCCTAATAAAATGAATTTTAGTAAAGAAGGTACGCAATAAGTTGCATCTCTTACGCGCGCGTTTTATTCAAACCGGAAACAATATGTCTGCGCAAGTTCAAGGCGCGTAATAGCATTTCAAATATGAGTTTTTTTTTTATAAAAAAATATCTTCGCAAAAGTAGTAGCAATACTTGAAAATAAAAGATATCTAAAATCTATAGAAGATGTACCTACTTATAGATATCATTCTATTAAAAAATATCTTTCTATATAGCCAATTGACGTCAACCACACAAAAAATACGTCACAAACGCAAACAAACCAACAAAAACAACAAACAGATTGGACTTTGACAACTGCTACCTTGGATGTGAAAATGAAACCAAAATAAATCGAACAACAGAGGCGATACAACCACAAGACCGTACAATACCCACAAATAATAATTTTCTATTCAGTTCAGTTTTTTGTTTTTGTACATTGAAAGTTTTAATTATTTACTCCATTAATATTAATTACCAAATATAAATTAAAATGTCACAACGGAATCGTGTTATGAGCCTATACAGAAAGGTAAAATATATTTTCAACCTTCAGAATTATTATTTGTCAATAAAATGCTGCATAACTAAAAAGAACACTGGTAAAATTCCTTTCCTTTTTTGCTAACAGCTCCAATACTTGGGTAGAGAATATCCTGGCGATAGTGGTGCGGATAAATTTCGCAAAAAGTGCCATGACATTTTCCAAAGGAATAGCACAGAGACGAATCCAGAAGCAATTGAGAAATTAATTACGATGGGCAATTATGTGGTTAAGGAATTGGAAGCACTGTATGCACTACGAAAATATAGAGCGATGAAAAGACGGTATTACGACAATGATCTTTAAAAATGATTTACTTATCGATATTTTTCTATTGTTTGTAGTATTTTTAATTGTTATGTATGCATATAATATTGTTATTGTTATTACTTTTTAAGCTTTTTGAAACAAAAAATAAGATTGGCTGAGTACCTACCTCTACACACACAAAAATTTGTTTATTATTCATACCTTGAATTAAACAGATGGGAGCCAGACAAAGCATAATCATAATATTATTGTGTACCTACTCAGTATATGCGCGTGTGTTGTGTTATGACGGCGATATATAAGTACACATTGTATATAGACACCTCCCAACGCTATGCCGGACATTTTCAAGGTAAAATGTGTGAACTAACGATTAGTTTTTAAATTAAGTATGATAATTTGATAAAAAAAAACCAACAAAGAAGTATAGTCAGTTCAATTCGCTATGCACCTAATAGCCGAATAGAGATATCATAACATTTCTATGGGAACTTTTTGGCGATTGCTTCTCCTCTAGGGAGGGTTTAAAATTTGTATGGAAAAATGTGCTAAAAATATTTGAAAAGTGGTTAGGGGGTGAGTGAGGGGTGACCCCTTACCAACTTTATTATGATCTGGATTTGTTTTTTTATTTACAATTGGAGGATTAACAGAAATTATTTTAGCTAATTCATATCTCTCTCTCTCTCTCTCTATGTTGTTGCTCATTTTCATTATGTTTTATCAATAGAAGCGGTTTTTGCAATTATAGCCGGATTTATTCACTGATATCCATTATTTACAGGATTAACAATAAATAAAACATTTTTAAATATTCAATTTAGCATTATATTGTATTTATTGGTGTAAATTTAACATTTTTTAGGTCTAGCTAGTCGTTGTTCTGATTATCCTGATTCTTATACTCTATTTAATCTTATCTCATCAATTGGATCAACTATTTCTTTATTATCAATTATATTTTTTATTTATATCATTTGAGAAAGAATAATTAGAAATCGATTTATTGTCTTTAATATTCAATTAAATTCATCAATTGAATGAATACAAGCATATCCTCCCACAGAACACTGTTATAACAAATTACCTCTTCTAACTATGTAATTAATTTTAATAAGACAGATTAATGTAATGAATCTCCTAAACCTCCACCTCAATGGGCCCGTAAAGTAAAATTTCGCTGTTTTTTGTATTGTTGGTTTTCACGACAATTCTTAAAATACTTACATTTTATCCGATTCCTCTAAAAAAATCGCTTTAGTCTCTGTTCTGTCGACACAAAAATACATTAACAGTTAACGTTTCTTTTTTCGAAATTTTCGATAGTCGGCCATATTAGTACGTTTCGAAATCGAAATGCATGTCTAACCCGTAATTCAATATTATTTTTATGCATCTGCGCTTTATAATGAATGGAGCCGTTGAGACTGGTGTACACTCAACTCAGTGACAATGTTTGCAATGTGAAATGGCGTCCAACTAAAATTTAAAAAAAAACGGAAAATACTTAAATTAATGAGAGGAAAAAAAGACCCAATAGGAATGTCTCATTAAAAGTACGAAAAGAATAAAAACAAATAAACGTACCTACATATAAGTTTGCTTAAAATTTACCAGGATGTATCGAAAATTCACCTTTATTGTAGGTATATAATTAAATGAAAACATTTTTTTTAAAGAGTCCCAATATTTGGATCAACCAATATTTCTCTCTCAAGCACTCTCCAAAAAATTATTATATTCAATAATAAATAATTTTTCAAAATAGACAAACAAAAAAAAAAAAAACAAAATTTACAACAAATAACTTATCTAATCATATAATATCACTGGGAACTAGAGCCATTTATATTGAAAATCAAAATTTGAAATCAAAATTCATGTTCACGCCCATTTTCTGAAATTCCGGAACTTTCTCTTTGATCACTTTTTCCACATCAATTTGATTCATTGCTTCCTGTATACGGATTTTAAGTGGATTCTCGATCGCATCCATTATCTGATATCGTAATAAGTTCGGTAGGACATTGACTAAAAACTCTGTTATGTAATCAATTGTTCCGGCTCCATCGCATCTTACCTATTTTTAGTTTAGGACAATACAATTTACAAGGTGTATGAAATTAATTTTATTATTACCTGAATATTTCCCAATTCCAATTGAAGATCAATAATTTTCGGACGATTTCTTGTATCCAACGTTTGACTAACTTCAAATTCTGCCTTTACATGTTGAACGGTAAACTGAACTTGACCGGCTCTCGTAATTATTCGATTGCCAACAATAATTTCCCATTGACTGGCACCCATAATTTGTTGGGTACCAATTTGCATTCGTATCGTCACTGTATTATTGTCTACACCAACAACAATGTCACCAACACGATAGAATGAGGATATTCCCGATATCCAGGTATTGGACATTTCAATGGAAAATATGCCAACCGTATGATTGTAGCCTTTCATTTTGTACGGATCATAGCCCATGGCACGAACTTTTTTCCTTGCTTCCGATATGGCCATATCCAGTGGTGATATGGAATTTGGAAAACTGTGATCACCCGATATTTTCTCAATATTCGAATCAATTTCTTCACGGATTCGATGATAGGCTTCGTTGAGCATAAACGGTTTCATGGCATCAAAAACGAGATTTGGTGCCGAGTTAACAAACGATTGAAAAATACTGCCCATGAAACCTTAAACAAAAAGAGAGAGTGAGAAAGAGAGCTAAAATTAAAAGTTAAAAATATTCATAAATTTAAATTACCTAAATTTTGAAAATCCATTGCCATATCGGCAAATGTCATATCCATAAAGACATTTTGTGTACGAATTTTTCCATCACGCTCAACAGCCAGCGAAGCATTTCCTTTGACAAAGACATTCTTCAGAATGACCGTAAATGGTCCTTCGGCTTTTGTAAAAAACGAACTCAACGTGTAGTTCCCCTTTACCGTCATTACATCCAATTGGATGCCGGCATTTACCTGTTGGGAAATATTTTTAGGTTTTTTTTCTCTTCCCGCCATATTTTTCATTAAATTTTCATTTTACCGTTAAGGCTTTCAAATCGGTTTTAATACTTTTTAAACGAAATTTTGACATTCCATACGCTTTTGTGTTCTTCATCGTCAATGTACCCATTCCAATGGATTTTTTGACATCGGGTACTGGAAATGGATCCGGTACCGGTGCACCCGGTAGACCGACTGGATCGGTTTTTTTGAAATGCTCAATCAGTGCATAGATTTGAGCGGTTAATTGATCCTCGGCGGTTTTTTGCTTATATGGATTGACGTTAAAGTTGTCTAAAGATTATTTTTTAATTATTATTATTATTATAATAGTTTTGTTAAGAAATTTCTGAATTTAAATGAACCACACATATACATACATACATAGCAGACACGTAGCGTACATTTTTTTTTATAGAAGGAAAGGAAGCACTTATATTTTATATAAATTGAAAATCATCTTACGAATGCATTCTATATATCGAATAGTGGAAGAGTGGTTGAATTGATGTCATTTTTTGCTTCATCCTTTAAAGTGCAGTTTTTATCTTGTATGTACAGATTTGATTCTTTACATAGTTTAATCTTAAAATTGCTTCCATTCAATATCTGAGGCTTATACATATACATAGTTGATAAAAATTAAGATTTTAAATATTTGTTTACGAAAGGCACTCATTTCGTTTTGTTAGAAAATCGATAAAAATTATAGAAATAAGAGTTTGGAAATTAATTTTGGATAAAAATGACAGTCAAATTTGATACAAAAATTTGTATATTAACGGCACTAAAATAATTTGACGTTGATTTTCGGAGCATTAAATAAGAATTACTGTGGATCTTGTCATATCTGGGGATGAGAGATGGTTTTGCGTTCCCCCTTGATATGTCAATGGCTGATGGCTCACAATATTATATAAAATCGATTCAAAATTGTATGTAAGTATGTTATATTAAATACATGAAGGAAACCCGGACATCCTGGGCATCCTTTATACAGACAAGCATACCAAAATGTTGGTTGTGTAGTTTAGAGACAAAACGAATTCAATGCTTTTTTGGTTATCATAACGAAATGAACTGCGAACAATAAATCCTTTTCGACAATCACAACGCCTAAATACCATTTTAAATTACAGCCACCAACGAAACGCCACTCTTACCCCTTCTTCTTCTATTTCTTTTCATGGCGAGACCTATCCTGATCTGATTGTGTGCGTGGAAATGCAGCACTTGAGGTGTTTTTTCTAGAAATTTTACAAATGCTCGCCATTTTTGTCAACCTTTAAGTGCAATCCACATCCACTCGACCTCAGACTAAAGTCAACACACCAGTGAAAAACATTTTCGTGTTTCACCCCAGTCACCCCTGAGCCATTTACCCCTAGTTTAAGAGTGTAAAATGTTAAATAATGTTAAACAGCTCAAAGGTCATCGCTATGTAACATAATTTACAATTCAGTCCATCTCTGTGGTTAGTTAGAGATAAGAAATATAGTGGAACATTGTAATTTGATAATGAATTCTTACTATTTACCCTATAAGAGCGCCACACATTATTTATAAATCTTGATTTGGTATTTTGAAAGAAGAAGATCGAAAGAATTGCACTGAACTGATTGAAAATATTTAGTTATTCTGAAAATGTTTGTAGAATTCTTCCAAAATTCTTGAATTATCGAAAATATGTCACAATACCATATACATAGACACACACATACACACACATGGATATTGCACAGTAAAAAAAAAACAAATCTTGATTAACAAACATCATTTTTCCGGAACAGTCTGATATAACTACAGACTTTTTAATTCAATTAAACAAAATAACGACGTACCATCACCGAAAACCACTCCAAACATAAAGACGACAATTATGATGAGAGATTTGTTATCCATTTTTGTAATGCAAATGTCTGGCAACCCGAAACTGCAACGATTATAAATAAACTGATCTGAACAGCCAGAAACGCACTAGACCATACTACAAAAATCTGTATTAAAATGAATTGACATTATCATCGCAACCGATTCAAAGGTCAAGTATTATCAGGGATCTTGGAATATTATACGCACACCAAAAATTTGTTCTCATCTCTTCAACAACAACAACAAAATGTGCTGTAATCTAAATCGGACATTGTTTTGTTAGTAATAATTATACTGATTTGACATGTGCTTTTTGGGGGGGTATACGACAATAGTAATTCTCTCGTAAGTACCTACGTAGATAATTTTCTTATGAGAACATTTTCCATACATACATACAGACATAATATGAATCTGGGTCTAGAGCTAGAGGTTGTTTGAGTTCTTTTCGAGTTGCAGTTTGATTGTCACATAGATTATATGATGCACAATTGATTTTTCGCATTATGTTTTGTTTTTGTTAAGATTACAGTTGACTCTCGGTTATATTTCAATTCCTGACATTTAATAGGTAAATATAATTGAGGGTCTACTGTATCTGTAATCTGGATGGTATCATTAATTTGTAATATGAACATAAACACGGAAATCGGATCACGGTAGACCTAAAAAAACTTTTTTTTAAGTGTGTGCATAGAACATAAACATATACATATACATATATATATGTACATATAGTAAATATCAATATCGGCGATCACGGCACATAGGCACAATGTGCTGATATATGCAATATCCAAAATAGATATTGCATATATCAAGATCGAACGATCAAAGACCTATACATATCCAGTGATCGCAATTATAGTAATAAATCAAATCAAATAAAAGTGGCCAAATAATGGGAATCACTATCATTATTCAATTCTACCTGTGGTGCATACTACAAACAAAGTCTATTTAGAGTGATCCGTTTTTAAAGACCCGAGTTCCGATCAAAGTTGCATCTTAGATCCCTGAACTCTGCTCGTTACAAAGTGATACTTTAAATACCTTATTAATTTTTTAAAATACAGGACCTCAAAGAAAAGTCCCAAGCCTATCAAATGTTATTGCTTCTATAGTGTTTCAAAAAATTAGTCGCTAATTGACTGTCAATGTATATTGAAAATTGCTTTACCTTCTAATCTGTTGATATTTCCTTCCTCCGATACGGTTTTTGTTATCTCCTATCTAACTTATGTTCTAGACCACTGCTAGAGTCTCATCTTGTGTGTACATTGAACTTTGAAGTGTCCAAAACTTTTATGTCCTATCCTATATATTTTTCTTCATAAATAGTAGTGTCTCAATTCGATGTTCAATATCTAACACTACCATCTCTCCACATGGATAGTGTTCAGGAGAATAATTATTTCTTGAATTTTTGTTCTTCTAACATATCAAAGAACAATACGTCTAATTGACCCAACTGTCCCGTTGGCAATTGTTCCAACAATAGCTACAATAGCTATAACCAAAATGTTTAGGGCAATCTCAATTGCCATTGATGGAACCACGCTCGAATCGCGTCTATCATACTAAGCAATGCCAATCTCTCTGGACTACTCTTACTATCCTAAATTTAGAAATCTTCCAGTAAACTAGAGCGACGTGTCAAATAATAATTCATAGTATACCTGGACGACCGATTCCTGACCAATGACCCTGCAAATGAACAATTGAATCGCTTTAACAAGCGCTTTCTTCTTAACATATTAAAAATGAATTCTTTACTCTCCGAAGAGATTTTATCGACAAACCTTCATTAAAGTGTTAAAACACCGTTCAATCACGTAGACCGTAGACCGTAGAACTAGACATCAAATATTGTGTCCAGACGACTGTCGATTTCGTGAAGAGTTCCTTCGATTCCTGAAACAATGCACCTACAAATGAACAATTGAACAGCGTCAACTTCAACCTTTCTTCTTCTTATGTTAAAAATGATTTCTCAAACCTCTACTATACGTAGACCGTAGACTATTGTCCGGGCGACAACAATTCAACAATTTTTCAAACAATTCAACAAAGTTTTCAATTTTCAAGTAAATATGCTTCAAAAAAATGATTTTCATGTTTGCTAAACACGCGAAAAATACGCTCTACTCTTCAAATTGCCATATAAAATCATTGCGGAAAGAGTGTAGAGAGATTAGGTATAATCTTCTTTAACAGAAGGTGACAGGTGACAGTATGGATAGGTAGACTGCTCCGTGGTGTTCAAAATCGTGCGGCTCGAATGCCACATATTTACGTATATGTTATGACAGGGATTATTTAATAAAATGGCGGCTTTGACACCACTGACGTGAGACCATTGTAATTTTTAAAAATAAACAGGAAATTTTATATTTTAACAGTTATATTTTATTTTTATCATAATTTTTTTTTTTTAATTAATATTACTTTTAACCACACCGTTATAAGCGTTTTTATAAAAAATACAGTTTAAAACTGCAAGCATTATACATATTATTTTAATAGTTTCATTTTTTTTATTTAATTTTTATGTCAAAAAGGATTGTATTAAATTAAAAATTGTAATGTAGTTTTTTTTAGGGGAGGAGGGTTTAAAAACTTAAAAAAATTTGCCAAAAAAAAGGTGACAAAATTATTTAAAAAAAAAAAAAAATAAAAAAAATCTACCAAATCACTGGAACTGATCAATATCAATTACAAATAATTTTGCTATAATTATAGATAATATCTATAAAAAAAAAAATTTATAGCACCATAATAATTATTACTGTGTGGAGACATTTATAAATTTATTCTCGTTTGAGGATTTATATTGTATGATGACTTATAGTTTTATAAAAAATAAAATAAGGCCGTTTATTATGATTTTTATAATTACGATTGAATATTTAATTTGGCTATAGTTACCATAAAAAAAAATAAATATTTGGAGAGAATTTTTTTTTATGGTAAGATGTACACATAATATGAAATTGGTTGCCATAAAAATTATTTGGAGAGTATTTTTATGGAAAGCAATATCCAGCGTCTATTAATTTAGTGATAATGAAATTATTTTATGGGAGATTAAACTCCATTGATCAAATTTAATAGCGCATTGTTTTTATTTTTAAAATATTTCTATAAAAGAGAGCATATAGAAATAAAATCCAAATAATATTCAATCGTACATTTACGTTTCCTTCCAACTAAAAAAAAAAAAATCATTTCATTCAATAAATTGTTCCACGAATTTTTTGAAAAATTTTCCACTTTTTTTTTGTCGAGAGAAAAAAACGTTAATTGTGCGCTAGCTTCGTTTAGTTATAAAAAATGTTTTTCTTCCATATTATATTTCAAGCGTTTTGTAGAGTTGCCATAATAATTTTATGGTTACTTTTTTTTTTGTGTGTGTATATATAAAAATGTAGAAAAAGAGAGCCAAAGGGAATAAAGGGTGTAGTTCGTTTTTACTCGTGCACACGATCGTTTTTTGTTTGTTTGTTTGTTACATCTTTTCTTTTTGCTGCGTTTTCTTTGTCTTTTTATTATATTTCGTTCGTTTTGTTTTGTTTTAATTTTTTTTTGTGTAATGTGTGCGCGTGCGTAAATATTATATCTTAATAAAATCGCTTATAAACTCACAACTTATTGCATTTCTTATACAATGTAATATTATGTAAATTTGTTTCCTTTTTAAATGTAGTAAACATATTACTAGTTACTCAATACAATACAATACAAAAAAAAATAAAATAAAAATCTTACTTACATAGTAGTATAGTGTAATGTCTATCAGTAGTATCTCAATTATTTTTGTTTGTTTGTTTTTTTTTTTTTTTTCTTTTCTTAATTCACTTCAAAAGGCAATCACTTTTTGTGTCATTATTATAGAAACAATAATGACACAAACAATTTCTATCTACTTTCTATTTTAATTATTATTATTATTATTATTATTATTATTTACAAAATATTAATAAACTTTTTTCGAATTTATGTTGGTGGTGGACCATTTTGATATCGAAGCATTGGCTCTAGGCTTCGGGCGAAATTATTTGAAAATGAACATGTATAGTCTTCACCGTGGGGCACCAGTGTGGCAATACCTAATAGTAGTAGCATTAATGCCTGTATAGGTAGGGAGGCACGGAGCACTCTGCCCAAGAAACGATAGCCTCGAGCAAGTACGGTGGTATTGATTGCCTCTGGTGGTGTTTCGTCGATGCTGAAAATGTTAACAAATCGTGTTAATATAAAAAATAAAAAATAAATTAATTTAAAATACAATAACATCTTTTGTGGTGTATAAAAATTAATAAATTCTAATTAAAAAATTAAAAATAATTTTTATCTTTTTTATAAAATACCAGCTTTTAAGTCATTGCTTTTTTTAAATTTATGAATATAGTCAAAGAGGGACACGTTATTTTTTAATTAATTACAAAATTGCCAATTAATATTTTTTTGTGTTACGAAAAAGTATTCGCATGCGAATCAAACTATAAAAATTAATAAGAAACTGACTAAGTTGAATGATAAAACTTTTTTTTTGTGTTAAATTTAAATAAAATTATAAAATCAACGAAAATATTCGTTCAACTAAGAGACCCAAAACTTACCACATAACAAAAATTGATAATTGGATGTTCGGGAGACTACAAATAATTTAAATTACGGAAATATCGAAAGTCAAACTTTTGTGTTTAAAAATTAAATGTTAACCCTAATCATACCATCTATTTTTGTTACATACACGATACCAAGTACGTTGTGACTCTGAAGCACATAACACAAATGTTTGAGAAATGAAAATTAATTGACTAATTCTATTTAAAATTCATTTAGATTTAAATTAGAAAGAAGAAAAAAGGTTTGGCCAAATGAACTCTTCGTAGCTCCCACACAAATATTTTGAAAAATCAACTTTGTATGGGGAAAGTCTGTTTCTAAAACCTCAAAAAAAAAATGTAAATGTCAAAAGTCTATGATCCCTGCCTTCCCCTACAGCCAAGAAAGCGAACGATGCTTACATTTTACTTCCACACACGGAATAAATAAAGTTGAATCTCTGTTTTGACGAAGAGTTTGAAAATTAGAAATTCATTTTATTCTAATTTCTCGACGTTTTGGACATTTTGAATCGTAAAAATGATTATAAGAGTTAAAGAACAATGATTACGAACATTTTTTTAAATATGGCGCCATTTGAATTGGTCGAATCTCAAAATTTGCGGTAAATGAGTTACCACGATCAGCATGGATGCTAGAAAGTCATTTGGCGAACATGTCGGAAATCCGTGACGCACCTTGGTCAAACAACCTAAGGTTTATTGATCTTTTGGACTGGTAAACTGAGACCATGCCATAACGCGAGGGATGTCTTATGTCTATAGAATTTTCGGACGAAATAGAGTGGCCACACAGCCTACTCTACTAATTGAGCTATGTCTAATGAAACTAATAGACACGAAAGACATTCTTCTACTCTGTTTAATTAGATCATTAAAATAACGTCTACCCAGTAATATTGTTCGCGCTTCGCCACTGTCTAAGACTCCACTAAGGTTAGGATTATTTCGAAAATATTTAGTGTGTATGTTCCACACTCGAATTGAAGATTGTATAGATTTACAAGGACTACGGTTCGCATCTACTAGCATATTACTAAGCAATAAATTAAAAAAAAAATCTATTCTTACAAAGTAATATATCGGTGGCCATTTGCCAGTACAGCTTAAGTCGTCTTCAGTTAACACACAATTACTATGGAGTAATAAAACAAAATCGACTTAAGCTGTTCTGGCAAATGGCCAGACAGACACATTTAGACAACAACAACAAAAAAAAATAACAAAAATAAATAAAATAAAATCTCTATTTACTTTGCATTATCAGTGGAATGTGTTGATGCCTGTAGCAGTTGAGATCTGGCTCCGGATTGCTCCAGCAACTATACAAATTAAGAAGAAAAAAAAAATATAACAACTTTACAGTGCCCAATAAAAAATTATGTAAAAACCAAAAAAGCATTGTGAAAAAAAAAAAAACTTTTTAATCCTAAAATTGCATAAAACTTGACATTAATATTACGAAAATTCATACCTCTTGAGACAGAAGATGTAACGATGATCCAGTACTGGCATTTGCCAAATTAATACCAATCTGTGCAGAATCATAACCTAAAACGGCTCCTACTTTCACAATATAGACGCCAGTAAGTCGCCGCAGCGATTGTAGACGCAAACGTAAATCCGTTAGTCTGGAATGTGTTCTGTCAATTAATTTATGTAGTGGATGGTTCATTGCATGGATGAAGCGGAATTGGTGATAAGGGCGGGTCGAAATAATAAAATACGATTAGAGGTGAAAAGTGATGGTGAAAGTTTAGATTACAAATGAATCAACTTTGTACCAGTCAATATTGGCGTTGGAATTTATGTAAATTGTGTTTTTTTGTTTGATTACATAATAAAATGGAATAAATGGTCTTTTTGTAATTAATGTTTTGATTAATAATTAAATGTAAAAGCATAAAATCACACTATATATCTGAGGCTTTCGAAAAGTTAGTAACCATTTCCTCAATTCAATTTAATTAATACAATTTCCTTACATTTTTAAACTAAAAGAAGCAAATTAAAGATTCACCATGAATCAAAATTATAAGCAACTAATTTCCATATTTTTTTATTATAATTCTACAAATACGAACAAATATCTGATTTGAATTACAACTACGTGCCTCCGTTAAATACCCCCAAAACCTCTTCCGACACATTTCCAATAAATTCCCGCCACCTCAAAAATCAGTTCGATCCGCCCAACTAAATAGTTTCGCCCACTCACCTTGTGTATACATTTGTTGAACTGGCTGAATCCTCAGTTCGAAGCAATTGATCGGCGGCCTCCTGCAACGAAATAACTCTCGGTTCACATCGTTCCAAGTCACTTCGTAAATCACGGAATTTATTAAATTTCGCCTCCAACAGACTTCGTTCGACCGTCAAATCAACCGGTTCCGATGCATGGATAATATTCTCCGTTTGCTGTAGCCAGGCACAGAGTTCATCGATTATTTGATGGAATTCATTGTTGCCCATCAGTGCGGTTTGTAACATTGATTGCCATTTGGCGGCATGTTTGCAAATTTTCTCCCATCGTTTATTGTCTCGGTCGAGGCGGGCCCGTAATTCTTTTGCTTTTTCCGTGTCCAGTGTATGGGTGGCCAAATGATCGCCGACAACATTCAACGAGGACACAATACTTTTGTGACTGTCCAAATCCAAAAAGAATTCACGATGATCGGTCACAACATCCTCCAGTTGTTCGATGTTATTTGGTGGGGATAGTTGGAGTTTTTGTGTACTTTCGGCAAATTGTAGCCATTGCTCGAGGCGCCATAGATCGTTGTCGATTTGTTGCCAATTTCGTTGCGAACAAAGTGGACAGGTGAGTCGAGCAGTGTCACTGTAAGTTTTTTTTTTAAATATTTAGTAAATTGTTATTGGTGAGATCATTTTTTATAAAATATCAATTTTAAGTGCAAATAAAATTAATTAAGATTTAGTAGATTAGTCACAGAGGTCAGAGACATCAAGATCAATTTTTTTTTGCCAAATAAATTACGGTTTTATTAAAAAGATCAACAATTATGACATTCTAAAGCGACTTTAGTTAACCCTTTAGTGCTACGCGTTTTTCTACTTTTAGCGAGGCATTTATTAATATTTTTTATATTGACATTTTCCACCTCCACATTTACAGCTATTTAAGCTACATATTTCCTGCGTCACAGCTCTAGACAATAACAAAAATTAACTAACAGTGGTTAACTGCAAAATTGATCCATTCTCAAAATTTATTGTGAGGACAAATCGTAAGCCAGTAACTTTTAATTAAAATGGAATATGAACAGTTAATTAAGTGACGTTAACAATTTTCATTACTCCGGAAAAACACCAAAACTAAATTGTGTATTAAAATGTGTAGGGGAGACCGGGGCTAGTTGTGCCATGGGACATTTTGTGATAACCTTTACAACTTAGAATCCATCCACTATTTTGATATGAAAATACTACTGCGTGACAGTACTCACTCATATAACAGTATAATCCTCCACTTCAGTTTGTTGTGACAATTTTTATGGGGGCAAGTTGTGACACGTGACCACTTTTTGAAAAGGTATTATAAGAAATACTCAAAAGATGACAGAGCCAGTTTGACGTATAAGGATCAGGATATAAAAAAAGGAAAATAATTTAATTCATCAATATATCCTGAGTGCAGCAGATATATATTTTGGATAAATACCACCGGTGGATTTGAAGAGGCTGACCTTTTCTTTTGCTGCATACAAAATGCAATACCCTGTTAAATAGAAGCATAATCAAAAGAGGTTTATTTGCTTTGTCACAACTTGTCCCACATATTGCCACAAAATGTCAAAAAAATGTGAAAATTCGTAAAAAAAAAAGGTTCTGGCACATCCTGGGTTAAGATAAAACTATTGTACTATCTGTACGGTTATTTTGTTTAGAGAAATCTTAAATTTGACCTGAAATGTTACAATTAGCCCCGGTCTCCCCTAAACAATTATTGTGGATATTAGTAAAACAGTGTTAGTGTTAAAAGAAAAAGAAAAAAATGTGTGATTGTGCAATTGTGCAAAATTATACTTACTGTGGGCAGACGAAATTATAAGCGGCTGGAAGGCTAGACCTGTTATAGAAAGCAAAAAATAGTTTTGGAATGAGTTAGCTCCCAAATAGTTCAAGCCAATCAAAGGATAATAAAAAAAAATAAAAAAAAAATTCAAAACTAAAAAAAAACCACACCATAGGCGGACAAAATGATTGTATTACTACGTACGACACGTGTTTTGCTCAGACCTGGATTTTGTTCCAGCATAAATGAAGAACACAAAACATATGTCGTCCTAATAATCTATTTCTAAGTATAAAAATTAATAATAGAAATATGTACGACAATCAATCTTACTTGTTCTCTAGCTGTTGACGTTCCCGTGCCTTCCAAAGTGCTGTCAATGTTTCATATTTGGCACAGAGTTCAGCCACTGCCGACACTTCAGCTTCTTCGTTTGTACAGAAACACTCGGTGATCAAAACCGTACTCAAATGATTCATCAATTCGACAGACGATTGACTGTTTGACAATAATTTCGATACAACTTGAGAACCAACTTTTCTATTCGGATCATTGACGGCTTCTTCAAGCGAATCCAAATTCGTACGACATTCTTTGATTGCGGCTGTCAACTCATATAAATATGCATCCTTTGGTGTTATTGATGTCATGCGACTGAGTCCAGGTAGTGTGTTCACTTGAACGGCCGAATCAGTTTCGAAACGTAACGTTTCAACTTGAACACCTTCATCAACTGGTGACACAGATGTAAGGTCCGATTTGAATGTTGTCAGTCTTGTATTAATGTCCCGCCACAATATTTGATATTCATCAATTAGCACTTGGATGGAAGCAATTTCTTCTGGACTTGACTTTTTCATTATTACAAGTCCTAATTTGTCGGCATTTTCCAGATCGGCAACACACATTTTTAGTTCGTCCTCAAGAATTTGAAGGTGTCGCAATTGTTGTTCGGGATTGTTGGCTAATTTTGTATTGAATTGTAACTGGGTCAATTCAGCATCGATTTGGGTCAGTGTAACAACAGCTTTGCCATGCGAATTAATAAATTCTTTATAGATTTTCATGTCGATGTTTAGAATGCCAATTATGTCCAAAGCTTTTGGAATTAAAGCTTCCCATCTAGTCAACATATTTCTAGCGGGCATGGTCAATTGTTTAACGTTTTCTTGTTTAAGACCTTGCGATCGAACAATTTTCGAATAGGATTGCTCCAAAATTTTGAATATTGAAGATCGAGACTCAATCTCGGCAATTTGTGATTCAATCATACGAATTCTATCTTGAACCTGTTCTTTATTGAGATTATCCAAACCGCGCTCATGATCGGCTAATAGTTGTTCTTGCTTGTTCATCCATTCCTCTTGATCACCGGTTAGTTTAAGTACTTCTTGCAGAAGAGACCACAATGTCACAAGTCGCCGTTTTCGATCAACCGATAGACTGCAAACATTTTTCCATCTTTTGTCCAAATTCTGAACAGAGGCAGTTAGGGCCGTTGTATTGAAATGTGCTTTCCATGTGTCAACGTCACTTAACAACATTTCGCATAAATTGAGAACTTCCCCAACTTTACTACATTCCCCTTCAATGGCACGCTGCAGTTTATCGTGATATTGAAGTTTTCGATCAATAACATCTTCGGTCACATCCTCAAATTCTAGCGGTTCCGATATTTTTATTTCCATTTTGTGAAGCCATTCCTTGATGGTTGCTATTCGTTCCTCTAAACGTATCATAGTCATCTTCAAGTCACGAATCTTATTTGAGCGAGATTTACACAGATATTTAAGCTGTTCCCAGCGATCAACCGTATTTTCCAATTTAATTTGGATTTCAATTCGTTTCTCTTTGTCATTCATGTTGCCACTACTGTAGAACGATAGCAACTCTCTTCCACTGGACAATAACCATTCACGTTCACGTTCTCTGAGTTCCATTTCTGACTGCAATTCTTTTTCGAGACGCCTAATAAGATCTACCGGATCACACAGCATAGTATTCGAATCACTATCCATACGTTTTTCAATGCCATCCATCCAATGCATCATTCTCTCGTATTTGGCCAAAAATATTGCATTCAGTGATAGTCGTTCCTCGATTTGATTAATCAAATTCGATAATTGCTGATCCAAATCAGCCTGCTGTTGCCATAGTATCCAAACCATTTGTCGTATTGTCTTCATATCAAATGGACTAACGCATTCTTTGAGTTCTTCCTGGATAACGCTTATCGCTTCCAGTTCAGACGTTAGATTATTTAATGTGATACGTTGACTACGAAGTAGACCCAAATTCTCTTGGATGGCAACTGCCGTTGATGGCAGATCATGCGAAGTTCTACTAACCAGATCTTGTATGTCATGGAAATTGGTCTGAATAAATTTGACTTTTCGATCGTAGGTATCGCCCAAATCAATGATTTTGGCGAGGAAATCTCGCCACGTTTCGAGTGCAGCACGTAAATTACTAATCCGTTGCGATATAGCTGCATGCTCCATTCGTATAGATGTCGCCAATGTATCATCACAGAAATGTAGAAAACGTGTTTGTTGTTTACGTAAGTTCTCCGCATCAACTTCACCTTGCGGAAGATGCTCAATGAAACCTTCGATGCGATGCAGAACTTTTGGAATTCGTCTAAAATGAATATATCGAAGCTGAAGTCGTGAACGCTCTTTTTCCCGTTCTTTTAGCCATTCCAACAGACGTGCCTGATCATTTCGGTATTTATCCCAGGCCGATAATCTCATTTCGATTTCTGAATGTCGTTCCATTATTCTCGACAATGTTTCATTGTGCAAATTTGTCAATGAGTTAAATTGATCCAATACGGTCGGATCAATTTTCGATTTACCATCATTTTTGAGAGACAGTACCGACTGTTGACTAGCCAAAAGATTACGATGAACATCACATAGATGATGATGATCCGTTAGACTAGCATAATCTTCTGGTATGGTGCTCGATAGGAATGATTGAACATGCTGTAGATATTCACGCCATAATTTCAGTGCCGCTGCACTATCTTCACTTTGGATGAGCCACGACGAGAGACGATGGTATTGTTGGAACGTTTCTTGGAATATTTTCTGCCACAGTTGCAGTACCTCAACAATTGAGTATTCCGTTTGCATTGTGGTGTCGGTGGCCTTTTCCCGTAATTCTTGTAATTGACCTTCTGTACGACCCAATGCCAAGAGATGTTCTCGGAGCGCAACGAGTTGGTGTTCTGGATTTGATTCGAGTGATACGGCTTTGGCAGACTGAAAATGGAAATTTATTAGGATGTATCTATAGACGAATCGCTTAAAATGATTTTTTTTTTGTAAAAACAACACACTGCCTTCCATTCATTGTAATTTTATTCGAATCTACAGTGGTTCCAAAAATAATTCGTACATCCGATAAAATTTCGACATAATATTCTAATGAATCTATAGTTTCCTTTAATGTCAGATTTCTAATCAATTGGAATCAATTGGAAAGGTGATTTTACCTAATGGGACCAAAAATCCGCACAATGTTAGTGGTACAAAAATGGCAAAATAATCGATTATTTAAAATTATCATGGGGATTTTGTCTGCTTTAAAAAAAATTATCAGAAGGGTTTTTTCTGGGGGGGGGGTTTGTCCTAGAACTATTTTAACCAATCAAAAAAAAAACTGAAGCTTCTAAGGTTAACGCGTTCTAAAGTACCTACGAGCGAACAAGCGATCCGAGTGACCAAAAATTTTACTGCATTTTTTTTGTTGCAAAACGTTCAATTCGTGAAGAAAACACGAAAAAACGCGAAACTAAATTTTGAAAATTTCTACATGAAACCAAAGCTTCTCTTTTATATTTCATATATATACAGTATGGAAGTAAAAAATCCATTCTCAAACTAATGTTCTCCGGATTTTCTTATAATCAATGATACGAAACCCAAAAAGGCGCTAAATAATTAAAATGTCCTTGTTTTTTGATTACACACACACACACACACATATATGTATATATACAGAAACAATTAAATAGAAAATCAAATTAATTTACTTTTAATTTGTTTGAAACAGATTCATTTATACAATTAGGTTATAACTTCTAACAAACGTTTGTGGATGATTTAATACTACTTAGAAGCGAAAGTAAGGTCATTACCAGCAATTTCAAAAGTCGATATTATAGTTTTTAGTCACGAAAATTTACACGCTTCCAATGGTTTGTTGGCAGAACCACCCCGGTCGGTGTACATATATTTCATTAAATTTACAGTTTTTCATTCATCATCCAATTAATATTAATAAAATTATTTCCTATTGTACATATACATAACTAGACTAATTAATGATTTACCTGTTGCATATTACTCAAGTACGTTTTTGTTTGAGTGATATTATTCGTGCATTCCTGTTCGTTAATGGCACGCGCCTCAGCAATATCGGCCAGTGTGCATATCGTTTCTCTTACATTTTCCAAACGTTTTCCCAATGCCTCAACCTCATTTTGTAGTAAATCGGTTGATTCAATGCCAACGTCTGCCGCTATTTGAGCCACAATTTTTCGTAGGTCAGCAATACGTTCGCTATGGACTGCTAAATTTTCCTCGCATACCTAGAAATGAGAAGAGAAAAAATCATTTACGTTTTTCATTGGGAAATTGCCAATAAAACTACATTATTCCGGTAATTTTCCTTTGTTTTGTATTTAAAAAATGAAAAAAAAAAAAAATTTCAATCAACCAAAAGAAAAGAAAACAAATTTTCTCGTATCATGATCATGTAATGAGCCACAAAATAATACATTTTCGTTTCAATAATCCAAAACCAACGATAAATACTTAACTGCAAATTACAATTACAAATTTATGGTTATGGTCCAACCCATTTCCGATATAAATTGACATTGTACAACCACATACACACAAGAAATGATAAGAAAACTTATAATACTTAATTTTATCGTTAAGACTAACTAATTTTATTGTTAAATAGCAACCTTTTTTTATTGTTTTTTTTTTTTTTTGTTTAGCCAAAAATAACACTAAGATGAGTCAGTACTTGAACCGAATGGCATCTTTTAGTTGAGTACATTTGAAAATTAGAATTTGAAATTTTTGGAATAACAAATTATTTGTCATTAGTCATATTATGTTACTTGACTTGTCTTGACCTCCACAATTTGATATGATCACACAACACGATGTAATTTCGTTAAAAAAAAAAAAAAATCGAGATCTTATTGTGTGTATTTGGATATTTTATTCTCATCCAGTAGATATTTAGGTACATTTTATAATTAAGATTATTTAAAAACTGAATGTATGTCAGGGACGCCAGATTTTCAAAATGACTCGGAGGGACAGAAAGAAAAACAACTGTGCAAGATCACAATTCATACCTTAATAGGACCATTTCTTAAATAATATGAAATTAATTAATAAATTATCAAATTGTAAATAAATATTGCAATATTATAATCACCAAGATTGCAAAAGAAATTAGAAAATTACATGATTTCAGTCAGATCATTAAAAGTGGCCGAAATCCAGAAAGCATCTATTATCTTGGTTCTTGCACTAATTTCTATTTCTGTTTTTAAGATAATTTTTTTTTTTGGAAAGGGGGACATTTTAGTGTAGAAGGGGAACGGGGGGATTTCAAGGCTAATGGGGGACTGTTCCCCTCAAAGGACGTCTGGCATCCCTAATGTCTGTTAGTTATCTCAACGATATCTCTGAGATATACATTTTCTTTGTACAGAAACATCCCCAGATTGACCAATAAATTAGTACAAAAACGTAATAGAGGGATTTAACCACAAATTCCAATGATTTTGCGCACACAACAAAAATTATTTCCGGAATTCAGCACTTTTAGGTTAGAACACAATCGAATTAAATTATTGTCAATATTTCCGGAAGTTTTTAGTTTACCTTTCTTAAAGGTTCAATACAATTATTAACTGAAAACAATAAGACTAATCGTACTTTAAGATTTACTACCTACTGAATTTGTGAAAATTAAAATTAGAATTAATATTAAAAAAAAAAAAACAATTAAAAATTAAAAACATTCTCCATTGTTGAAACCATCAATTAGTAAGGATACCAACATTTAAAAAAAAAAATAAAATATAGAAATAAATCAAACCCTACAAATGTTAAGCAAAATAGAAATTTAATAGGTAGGTACGTTCAATGTAATTTTTAAGGAGTGTTGCATATTAATTCCAAAAAATGACAATTTATTGAAATATTAAATACATTTGACATTTATAAGGGTTTTGTGAATATTAAGAGAATTCTGAATCACGTGGTAACATTTTACATTTGGAAGGTTTTGTGATTATTTTTGAATTATTAAGAGAAAATAAAAAATTATTCATATCAGGAGCCTTTTTATTGGGAACTAATCAAGCAAAAAAATAATTAAATACAGTGTTCCTTCCCTTAGGCGGACACACCTTAGATCATCGAAAATCTGTCCGCTCATGATGGTTGTCCGTTAAAGAGTGGACATTGTAAAATTAGTTTAAAATTCATATAAAAACAAATCAATTTATCGAAGAAAAAAAATGCTGCCGATATTAGCTGGTCTTTCTCACCGGCTTACAGATATTTGCTTGTCTCTCACGCCTCAATAACAGAAAATGAAGACACTGATCTGATACTGGGCGGATAAATTGAAAAGAGATCTGTTTTTCTTTATCGGGGGAGGGTCAACAATGTGGCTGAAGACGGATGTGATGAAAAGAATGCATCGGAAAGTTTAATCCTTACACGTTAAATGAAAAAATACGAAACTCGGTATCTCCAACAACAACGTAGATATGTCCTACCTATGTATGTCTGAGACAATTTGTCGAAAGCTCTATAATCTCTCAATGTTGGTTAAAGGATTAATAAGGAAAATATCTCAGGCATTACAAAAGTTTTTTTTATTGAAAATTAATTATTAAAAAATAAAGATTAAAAAAAAAAAATTATTTTCTCTACAACAAACTCTTATGGAACACAACAAATATTTTAAAGAATGGCATCCCCAAATTAATCTTGAAATTCAACTGTGTTCTATATTTATGGAATTTGATAAATGTCAAAAAACGATTAAAAGCAATTAATCAATTTTAAAATTGAGTTCAAGTGTGTGTGCTATAATTAAATTTCCAAATATTTATTACTCACACAAAAACCAATCACCGAAAAGATAATTTTTAGCCTTCGCAAAAGGTAGAGATAACATAACATAAATTCCATAATCTACGCAAACAACATACCTTAACTTGCTTTAATGCGTCCAACGGTTCTAGATTATTTATCGTACCCATTTGTTCATCAGCCCAAGCTTTAACCGCTGCACTTGCTTCTCGATACTGTTGCCACAATTGTACCGCTCGCTTATATTTGGTACGCAATTCCAGTAAATTTTCTCGTGTATCATTCCAGGCAGAGACCGCTTCCTGTACGGCAGCATCAATTTGATTCGCTATATCGGCATCACATGAATCAATCAATGGTTTGGCCGTTAATTTCAATTCATCCAATAGTAGTTCACGTTCATCCAGATCACCATACAGTCCCTAAATTGGATAAGTGATGAGTAAACAAATTTTTCACAATTTTTTTTGATTGGAAACTACTATATTTTCTAAAACACGGAAAACCTCGATTTTATTAGGTTTTGCACAAAACTATTTCGTTTTACATGGTAGAGGAAAAACTTTGTTTGTTTGTTTTTTTTTTTTTAATTTTATTTTTCAAATGTTCGCGGCAACATTCCTATCGTTTAATGCCGTTGCTCAGACAAACTCGAACTGAACTTTTTTTCGCAAACTATATGTATGCAAATTCGATGAAAAGTTACAAAACACGATGGGTAAATAATTTTTTTTTTTTTTTTTTTTTAACGAACCTAATTCGGTTTATTGTTTCGAGTATAATTTTATCAGTTGAAACTACTTGTACATAAAATTAGTTTCTGGGTATTAGTTGGGTTGCTACTACATGTAAGCACGCACGCTCAAATTGCGTACTGAAATTGATTTTATTGTATAAATTCGATAATACAGATGAAAGTTTGTTCAAAATGGCCGAAAAATTCAAGATGAAAGCTAAAACGAAAATAATTATCTCGATTTTTAAGCAAACTGCAACAGAATTTTAATTTATTTTTTTTTTCCACATAAAATAAAAAAGGGAAAGCTGTTTTCATTTTTAAATTTTTCATTGGATTTTTGTCATTTCTCCACGTTTTAATATTGATAGTAAATTTCAGTTAGCTCCGAGCTAAAGACTTGTCAATATGTGTTTTATGTGCATGAACTGCTACTGGATATTGCAAATGGATTAAATTGCCCAACTCGTTCCTAATCTTTTCCCATTGTATTGTAATTGATAGAGGGATAGAAGCCGGGTGTTTCTTTAGTGTAGGAGTCGGTATTTTCTCCTCCCACCCAGCAATCACTGAGTCAAGCGTAGATAGTTCACAACATGGTTCAGGTCCTATGAAAGCAGACTGTGTCCCTTTTCCGGCCAACTTATTTGCGATTTTATTGCCTTCTATACCTTCGTGTCCTGGCACACATCTGAGAATCATCTCGTTACCCCCTCCCATGGAAATGTTTTTGCCAAAAAAGCCGTGGTGTATTTTTACACTAAATAATAAATATCGAAAAGTTCCATAATAGGTGGGTATCATTTTTGATCCACCATTAAGGGTATGGAAATGACATTAACATTTTTTTTTTACCTGTCATACAAAATTACGCATTTTTGCAACTTTTTTTGGTAGCTTTTTTATTGTTGTTAAGAAAAGTAGAGATTTTTCAGTGAGAAAAAAAAATTTGCCCACTGTGTATCTATACCAAATATAACAAACAACACTTATATTTGTTATTATCACGATGAAAACTGTTAAGTTTACAACACACCAGTAAAATATAATTACAAAACCCAAGTACATATTATAAGCAGTTAGTTTTTGATTTATGTGGAAAATTCTTTAAAAACTTAAAATAAGCACCAGGGAAAAAAAAGGAAAAAAAAAACAGTTTCGACTAACTTTTGGAAAAGATTTAACTAAATGGAAAACCAAATGAGGTCATATGTACATCAAGTTTCTAAAATTGTATCGATGGGCGATGGTTGGTTTATTTTTATATTAAAAAAAAAAAAAACAAACAAAAAATCTTCGAGACAGTATGTTAAAGATGGGTAAAAAAAAATTCGTTCATCTAATGGAAGATATTTTTGGTAAAAGAATTTTTAGGTTTTTTTTTTTGGTACAAAGAATTTGTACAGAGAAAATTCTATTTAGAATAGAGAAAAATAAAAAAAAAAACGAAAAAATGGTGAAATCGATTTACATGATCTGAACGTATTTATTATTATCAAGCCCTACCCACCAAAAATGTTATTATAAATTGTGTGTAAACTAATTTATGTTTAAGCAATATAAAGGTAAATAGATAAACAAAGAATTCGAATTATTTTTATGGTAAATGGCCTAATATGTTGACTGATAGCGATAACATTGGAACCATTAAGATAAACTATACTTAGCATAGTATATTAAAAATGTTACGTAATATCGTTATCGATGTTCAATGATACGTAGCGGCTTCTACAAGACGATATGCGATATTTTGAGTATTTTATGTGCAAATTTGTCGGAAGAACAACGTCGATCTTGAGAGCAAACTACGTGTATCAATCATTTTTTCCTAAATCGATGTATCACCCATTTTTATATCGATATCGATTAAAAAGTAAATTTTGGGAAAAAGTGGTCGATACATGGTTTGCTTTCTAGGCCGACGACAATAAACCAGTGCCGACTCGTGAGAATTAAAGACCATTTTGATGGAAGAAAATGAAAAAAAGTTGGTTGCTCACAGAACATCTTGATCGTTTTTTTGGCGATTTAAAAATAGTCCCATGATGATGAAATCAATAATTCTCACGATCCGCCACAGTTACCTATACTAAATGAAAAAATCCCATTAAGAATAATTCTTACCTCAAGCCGTTCGGTCGCCTTCTTTAAGCGCTCATAATCAACGTGACCATTAATTTTCAATAATTCCATCATGTAATCAGTTTCTTGGACAGATTGCTGTACAATTTCCAATTGTCGTTCGAATCGTCTCCACAAAACTAATCGATTTTTTAGCAAACTTAATATATTGCTACACCTTGACTCCAATACAGCATGATCGTCTTGCAGCTGCGATATGTCCCGTTCGAGTTTTACCGGCGAAACGGAAACACGCAATCGCATTGGTAGCGTATGGAGCAGTTGTCTGATTTTCATTATATCTTGCCATTGTCCAATTAGATCTTCGGAAATATTTTGACAATCGACGACAGCCTTCTCAATTTGTTCGCTGCCCAATTTCTCATTTGATTCACATTCATCCAGTACGACTGTATCGTGATGTTGATTTTTGCGTATTCGCGTTATTCCTTGTTGAATTGTGTTTAATCGATCCTTAAGCATCGCGGCACATTCCAATTCTTCGACAATTTGCGTCGAAACACGTGATGATAATTCAAACAATTCACCAATATGTTCTGGTTCGGTTGATGGTAACATACCGATGCGTCCCAGTTCATTGCCAATAATTCCGATTCGACTATTTAGCACTTGTATCCGTTCAATGTACAAATCTAGTTCATCTTCATTTTTAATAACTCCTTTAACGGATGATAAATTGAGCTGCAGTTCTTGCAGTTCTCTTTCCAGAAGTGCCAGTTTTTCGTTAATCGGAACATCTTGCGCAGAGATACTATTCACAATTGAGTTTTGAATGCTGTTAATTTTATTGGAAACATCTGTCCAACGGTCTTCCAGTTGGCCATGGAATTGTCGTTGAAGCATCTCGTCAGCAAGTGGCAGAATTTGAAGTGCTTTTTCAAAATTTTTACCGACATCATTGCGAATGTTATTGTGTAGTTCATAGTGAACTTTAACTTCCCAGAATTGGCGCATATTCTCAATCGGTTGTGTTCTTAGATCTTTTGGTATCTCAATTTGACTAATGTCACGTTCGGCTTCTTTGATCCAATTCTCTAGTTTGTCGGATAGAAGCTCATATCGAACCCAAATTTCTCGGAATGTCGTTAGACGACGAAGGTACAGTGACACCTCTTCTTTTAGCCGTAGTAGAACGACAAGTGAATCATTATTTTCCTCTTCCAAATTGGGAGCGTTCACCAAATCTTGTAGCCGTCCGGCCATATTGGTCAATTGAAGAATTTTTGCATGATGATTAGATATATCGGAATTGAGTGATTGGTACATTGTAATGTACCGATCATAATCGGCTGATGTAACAGCTGACAAATCTGGAACTCGTTGCTGTGCCACTTGAAGCCATTGACGTTCTTCGCGCATTCCTTTCTCTAGAACTGTCCAACGAGAGGCGGCCAACGATATGCGTTGAGCTCTTTCCGATGCTTTATCGAGCATTTTCGAAGCACGATCATGTAGTGTTTTATGAAGATCGGCATGTTTCAATTTGGTTTCGGTGTCCAGATTCTCTTCTAGTGATTCCAAAATTGAACGGCAATGACTCAGATTGACAAAGAATTTTCTATGTTTTTGCATTTCCTGCTGTAGTTGCTCTAATGTAGTGGCATTGATTGGCTTCTCAACCAGTGTATCGGCCAGAAGTGTAATCTGAGCAAATTCGTTTAACGTTTGCTCGTATTCTTCAGCTAGAGAGCGAAGTTGAAGTAATTTTCCACGTTCTAAGAATATGGCATTTTCCAAATTTCTACAAATTTCAAATGATCCATACACATCTTGTGGGATTTCCTTGCCAGGAAAATCACGTATCAAACTACGGGCGGTGCTTATTAGTTTACCAACTTCCTTTGCCTGTTCACGATTCTGAGACTCGAGCTCATCAAGTTGCATTAGTTTTTCTTCGAATGGTGCATCTTGCGTTAATATTATGTTAAATCTCTCCTGAAGATCGGTAATTTGACCAACAACATAGTCAACAATAAGAACATACTCGTTCCATCGTTCCAAGTCTCGTGTTGCCAGATCTTCGTTTTCTTTTGTTACTTTATCGATTGCTCTGACTTGTCCTTTAAGGGTCTCGAAACATGTTGCGATTTTCTCTTTATCAGCATTGCTAACATGGTTCTTTGCTTGCTCAAGTTGATCGGCTAATTTCTTAACGTGAACGTCAATATATTGAAGCTCAGCATTGAGATCATTGTATTCGTTAACTTTTTCTTCGCTAGGTCCATCGCTAGACTGTTGTCGTATCAAATAAACGCGGTACTCAATTGTTTCTAGCCATGTTGAGACAGTTTCCATTATTGTTATTATCGATTGTTGAATGACAATTTTATTTTTCTGTTCGATAGCTGTCTGCAGAGTATCCATATTGTCTTGAATAGCGCCAATTCGATTCTGTACCGGTTCTTCGGTAATAACTTCACTGAGCGTTGCCAAATGAAGAATATTACTCAGAAGTGTTGGCGGAGTGTCTTCAACACTTCGAATACGATCGGATATAGCTGTATTGGTTGCATTCCATTCCGGTTCTCGTTCCGGATATTTTACAGACGATTCAGATATAATAAGATCTTGCGATGATACTTGTGGTATATTTTTGATAATATCAGAACTCCAAACGGATGGAAGAACCGGTTGGTATTCCTCGTCTTTATCTAATCCAGGCGTTAGTGGTACATCCAATTCTTCGGTTGGCGATGAAACTTCTTTAATAGTAACCGTTTCGGTTGGTTTAGATTTTTGTGTTTTCATTTGAATGTCCTCGGGTTCTGGCTGAATTGAATAGCTATCCGAAATTGTTGTTTTTGTAATTGATAATTGAATCATTTTTGGTTTGGGTGTTTCTTTTTGAATTGATTCAACCATTACGATGGGTTCTTCTAAAATCTCCGTTTGTGATTCAATTATTGTGTCCGATTTGGAAGGTTCAGGTATTAATTCTCTTGAAACCTCTATATGTGATTCAATCATTGTTTCTTCAGCTTTTGGTGGTTCGAGTATTGGTTCCGGTTTATCAGATAGTGTAAGATCTTCTTTACTAATTCCCGGTGTAGGTTTAATGTATTGTTCTTCTTCCAAAAATATTTTTGTAATGTGAATTGTGGATATTATAGGTGCAGAACTTATTGGCGGTATATCTGCTGTCGGAATTTTTGGTACTTCTTCGACCTTCTGTGTTTGGATTAGTTGCTTTTCTTCAGGAGAAGGCGGTTCTATCTTATGATCCGAAACTTCTTCTGTTTCAATTTCTGTTATTTTTTCAGTCAAAACTGTTTCTTCAGAAACAACAGCAGGCACTTCAGAAATTGTTTCTTTTAATATTTCCGCATCTGGTAACGTCTTTGTGACATACGGTTCATCTGAAACTATTAGCGTAGATTCTAATTCTTGAGGAATGTCTTTTACTTGTTCTTTGGATAATTCGATTTCCACATCTACTTCCTTTACAGTCTTTGGTGATATTTCTGGAACTACACTTTGATCATCGGCCATATCTTTTTCGATCATATTTATTGCTTCATCGGTAATCTCTTTAATTTCTTCAGCCAAGTCTGCAGACCTTACTATTTCATCTGTAACTTCTGGAACGATAATTTCTTCCTTGATGCATACCGTTTCCGTTGGGATAGGTTCTTCAGATTTAATTATTTCTTCACTAACCGTATCAATACCTTCAGTTGTTTCTACTATTTTCGTAATATCAATGACTGAAGGTTCAACCTCAGTTCTTTCAAGAATGCCTTCATCTGGAACAGAATGGAGAACGGTTTCTATGATCGGTTCCTCCAAATCTGTTCGTACAACTGTTTCGTCGATGGAAATTTTATCTGGCAAACTTTCTTCTTGAATTGTTTCATCTGAAATTATAGGAATTTCAATACGGTCTATCGTCGATATGGTTTCACTTGTAATTTGATCATCTTTCGGTGAAATTTCTACTGTAGGTTCCAACTGATCTGGACTGGACATCGAAACAATCTCTTCTACAATTTCAGGATGGACTTGTCTTATTGGTTCTTCTGGTGAACTAACCGGAACTGTTTGATCTACTAAAACTTTTTTATCAACAACTTCTGCTATCGGCGTTGTTTCTAATTCTTGAGTAGATAAATCTTCAGATTTTATGTTAGTGGGTAGCTTGGCGTATTGTTCTCCTTCTAGGAAGCTTTGTGTAATTGATATAGAACTTGGTTTAATTTGTTTGTCCAAAGTGCCTTCTAGAATAATAGAATCGGGTATTGCGGTTAGTTTTTCTATATCCGTTTGATCTTGTAGATCTGGAATTTCTTGAACAGAATGGTCTATTGTTTTGTCTTCAAGAATATCCACATCAGGTTCTTTTATCTTTTCCTCAGAAACAATTACCGAAATACTATCTACTTCTTCTGTCTTTTCTAAACTTTCGCTGGGCACATCTTCAACATGAAATTCTAACTTAGGTTCATCTATCAAAATTTCGGTTTCAGTTGGAATTTCTTCTAACTCCGTTGTTACCTCTTCAGCTGTCGGTGATTTTATATCAACATCAGCAATTAGTTGAGCTGCTGGTTTTATAATCTCTAGAACTGGTTCAATATCAGTTATACTTGACAATACTTCCTGAATTTCGACTTTAGGCTCATCTTCACTAAATGTTGATTCAATGATAATTTCTCTGTCAACAGCAGGTTGTGGTAAATCAGCTTTAGTGTATTGTTCTCCATCTAAGAAGCTCGCAGTATCATTGATTTCAGTGGGTTTTTCCAAAATCTCAGTTTTCTCTGAAATTTTCTCACCTACTTCAGGCGTTGTTTCGGTACCTTCCAGAGGTTCTATAATGGAATCAGTTATTTCCACTTCTTTTATGACATCTTTCGGCACAGTATATTTTTCAGTAATCAATTCCTCATCCTTATCCTGCTTCTCAGTAACATCTTTCACATACTGTTCGCCATCCAAAAACTTTTTCGTATCATTGATGTCAAAGTGAACTTTTTGTTTCTTGTCCTTCTTCTTCTTTTTCTTTTTCTTAGCATCTTTTTCATCATGAGGTATTTCCGATGCTACACCATCTTCATCCACAATATAAGATTTACTCACTTCAATCAATAATGGTTGTGTTTCATCATAGCCACTTGGTAATGCATCACCTGGAACGGTTATTGTTGCTTCGATTTGAATTTCGTATGGTTCCTCAGATGTTGATTCAGTCAGAGAACTATCGTCATCACGTTTAATGGTTATCGGTGATGTTTGTGTTACAGATTCAACTGTTGTTATGGCATCAGTGTTCGTTGATTCGTGACTTGTTGGAAGTTCCATTGGAATATGTTTGATAATATCGGAAACAATTCCCTCAGCAATTGGCGTCACCACATCTTTACTTGTAATCGTGTCAATTTTCACAATCTTTATTTCAACTTTTTCTGTTGGTTGTTGCGTAAATGTTGGAGATTCTAGTGGAGAAGTTTGTAGTGCCTGATCCTGAGTTGTGATGACAGTTTGGATGGAGGTTTCACTAGTAGGACGTATTTCAAATGTTGTTTGAGGTTGGTCAATCGATACATCGTCTGTTTGAATTTCGGTAGAGATTAACTCTGGTGCCAATTTCTCATCCATTACCAATGGACTAGTCTGTATTTCCACTTCAAACGACTCAATGACTGGAGTTTGTATTTCAACTTCTCGCTGTTCCGTAATAGGTTCTGGAGACGTTTGAAGAGAAATATCTAATGTTACTTCCTTAACTTCTGGAGATGTCTGCACAGAATGGGCATCCAAGATTGGAGTTTCTTTTGGAATCACTTCACTATCCACTTCTGGTTTTGGTGATGTTGGCGATGTTTGTTGTTCAGCATCGTCAATATATTTCTCCTCTAAAATAGATTTGACCACGACAATTTCTGTCATAATTGGTTTTGGTGATTCAGAAGGAGAAGACACTACCGACTCTTCAATAACTTTCACAGTTTCGTCCCTTTCCGATATTGTTGCACAAGATTCATCGGGAGTGATTGTTGCCTCTTTTTCTTGCTTTACACCTGTATCTGATACCGACGAATCAATTTGTGTAACATCATGATCAGTAGTTTCGTCAAGAGATTTTGCCACCAGTGATTCCTCATCTTTTATGAATTTCTCCACTTGCTTCTTCTTTTTTCGTTTCTTTGGCTTTTCTTTATCCTTTTCAGGTTCCGTTTCTGTAATGGTTATTTTACCTTCTGTTTCTTGTTCGTATCCACTTTCTCGAATCACCTCTCGATCGGAAGGTGTCGAAACATATTCTGGCATCTCCATTTTTTCAGATATTGTATTATCATCGGCAATGCTTAGCTCAACGGACTTAGCAAGAGATGAGTCAATGGATAAATCTTCTGGTGTATGTTGTTCTTCTATTTTAGGAGAAACAACACGTTCTTCATCAACAGGAATATCTTCAATTGAATGATGAGAAATTGATAGTTTCAATTCTTCGGATTCATGTGATTTTTCCTTAGGACTTTCAGTAATTTCTTTCGGTTCTTCCTCCACTGGCAATAATAGTTCCGTTTCCGGTTCATCTCTAACAGGTATTGGAGATACTGGTATCGGTTCCACTTCAACTTGTAATTTACTTTCCTCAACTGTTGTATCTTCTGTAGGAATGGGAGTTGATACCTTGACTTCTTCTTCAGGTAGAGTTACTACCTTAGGTTCATCTTCAGTTGGTATTGGAGTTAGAACTTCAGACATTTGTTCTTCTGTCGGTAACGGAATAATTTCTTTCGGATCTTGTACTGGAGATAGAGAATCGGCAACAACTTCTTCGATTTCTTTTTCTGTAGAAATAATTTCGTCTATTGGTGTTGGTACTTTATCTTCTGTCTCAATATGTGGTAAATCGACATATTCTTTTTCGGGCGAAGTTACAGGTTTTGGCGAGATAATTGGAGTTTCTGGCTGCTGAGTAGTGTCTTTTACTTGCTCTGGTGATTCAATTTTTTCTGGCAGAACAACATCAGATTCTTGTGACGATGGTTCACTTGTCTTTTTGTCTTTTCTTTTCTTTTTCTTTCTACTTCGTTTACTATCCTCACTTTTAGAACTCTCCTCAAAATCTGGTTCAATTGCTATGGGAGCAACAACTTTCTCTGTAACAGGTACATGACTTTCTTCTACCAAATTCACATTTATGTTGGCCGTTTCGATATGGTCTCGTTTAAGAGTTACAGATATAGATCCAGGTGATTGGGTTCCTTTTGTTTGCATTGACAGTTTGAGAGTTTGTGTAGTTGGATCGGCTGCAATTGCTTCTTGATCGAGGAACATTTGTGTAACCGCAAGAATATTTACTGCAGGTACTGCACTTGGTTGAATTTGTTCAGGTTTTTCTTGAATTTCAACTTTTTCCACATCTTTTTGAGGTGATGGTGGGATTTCAATTAATTCTTTATCTATTGGTTCTGGTGATTGTACAATTTCATCAATTGGGGTTGATTCTTTAATTGGTGTCGATTCTATTAATTCAACAGGAATAGCAGGAGATATTGATACTTCATCGACGGTCGCTATTGGCTTAGATTCTATAATTTCTGGCATCTTATCGGCCTTATCGATTTGATCTGTGACTTCTGAATAAATAACTTCATCTTTTATGACTATTTCGGGAGTAGTAACTTTTTCTGTTTCAACAATTTCCACATCTTTTATTTGTTTTTCTGGCATTTCTTCAGATTCTTTCATATCTGTCTCTATTGTAGGAGAAACTACCACATCAACTTTAGCTTCTTTCACAGTTGCAGTTTCGCCGTAAATTGATTTTGGTGATCCTGGTTTTTCTTCCTGAATTTCAGTTTCAACTTTAGGTAAGTCTGGTTTTTCTTCCAGAATTTCAATCTTAGGTGATTCTGGTTTTTCTTCCTGAATTTCAATTTTAGGTGATTCTGGTTTTTCTTCCTGAATTCTAGTTTTAGGTGATTCTGGTTTTTCTTCCTGAATTTCAATTTTAGGTGATTCTGGTTGTTCTTCCTGAATTTCTGTTTTAGGTGATTCTGGTTTTTCTTCCTGAATTTCAATTTTAGGTGATTCTTCCTGAATTTCAGTCTCAACTTGAGGTGATTCTGGTTTTTCTTCCTGAATTTCGGTTTCAATTTTAGGTGATTCTGGTTGTTCTTCCAAAATTTCAATTTTAGGTGATTCTGGTTTTATTGTAGGAGAAATTGTCAGTTTAATTTCGTCGTCTTTTTCGGAAACTTTAGTCTCTACTTCAAGTGGTGACTCGAAATCTGCAGCTGGTGAAACGATCTGTTCCACCTCTTCGATTTTATCTGCAATTTCTGTTTTAATCTCAAGAGACATTTCTGTTTTAGCTAAAATTTCAGGTTCAACATCAGGAAGTTCGGGCTCAATTTCAACTGGTTTTACAGAGATTACTTCTATTTGTGTTATACTTGCAGTTACAACTTCAGTTGGTGTTGGAGTTGCAACTATAGGAACCTCAAGATCAACTTCAGACTCTATTTCAATCGGTGGTTCGGTCTTAAGAACAATGATTTCTTCTATCTTATCTAATGTAGGCGAAGGTGTTACTTCAATTTCTGTTGTTAATTTTTCTAGTAATTCTTCCTGGTCTTTTGGTATGTCTGGAAGTTCTTCGTGTATTTCAGAAATTTGTGATTTTCTTGGTGTTGGAATGGGTGAATATGAAGGCTCAACTTGTGCATCAGCTACTTCCACATTTTCTATTGTTCTTGGTAATGGTAAAGGCAT
The DNA here is from genome assembly GCA_026745375.1 of Platyura marginata. Lineage (NCBI taxonomy): Eukaryota > Metazoa > Arthropoda > Insecta > Diptera > Keroplatidae > Platyura > Platyura marginata. The sequence goes on from JANSTT010000009.1 coordinate 46,656, forward strand.
TTCATCTTTTGTTGGCAATGTTCGTACTATTGGAGAGGGTAAAGAGATTGCTTCTATTGTTTTTTCTTCTTGAATTATTCGCTTAATTGGTTTTTCTGGTTCTATTGCTTCCGAAATTTGTGGTTCACTTAATTGTGGCTCTAATGGAACTCGACTTTCTTCTGTTAAATGAACATTTATATTTGCTGCTTCTAAGTCTTCTCGATTCATCTTTACTGTTATCGATCCCGATGATTCGAATCCTTTTTGTGGCATTGACAAAGATATTGTTTGTGTTTTTGTATCAGCAGTTTCTTGATCAATAAATGCTTTTGTAACAGACACAAGACTTGGTGGGTGTGTAATTACTTGTGTCTTTAAGATTAAATCAACTGGTTCGTATTCGGTCTTCAATTTCTCATCCGTTGTTTCTTTCTCATATGGAATACTTTCCACTTCAAATTTATAATGTTCAATATCGAATGGCGAACCAGTTTCTAAGCTTCTGGGCCACAATTCTTGAACCGCTATTGAATCTTCTTTCGTTGGTGATACAATGACTGGAAGTTCTTCCGCTTTTCGAGATGGAACTTCTGAATCAATTGATGTTACTTGTTCTTCATATGGCCAAATTTCGGTAATATTTGTTATTTCTGGTGCAGTTTTGTCTATGACTTCAATGATCTTCTCATCAGACGGTTCTAGTTTTCCGTCTGCAAGTTTAACAGGAATTACATCTACTGGTACAGTTTCAATAACCAAGTCTACTGGTGCACGATCAACAACCAATTCTACAGGTGCGGAAATAATTTCAAATACCTGAGAGATTTCCTCTTTTTCTTTTTCTTCATCCTTCACAACATCTGGTTTTTGAGATATTTCTTCATGTTCGACATTCTCAACGAAAGTCTTGCCTGGCAAGACTTCTACAAATGTTCCATCCTCCAATTGAATAGTTTTTGCTTGAGCCGCTGGTTGTCTGTATTGATCATCTTGAACAAGTTGCCCATTAACAGTTCGTACAATATTTATGTTAACATTTGGTGTCTCTTCTTCGGTAATCTCAACTTCTTCTGGTTCCTCGATTACTTCTTCGGTAACATGTTCTTTACCATCAATAATCACAACTCGTTTGATGATTTTTCTTGTACGGCGAATAATTCGTCGAGTAACTTGTTGCACAACAGCCCGTATACTAGACTGTTCAAATCCGGGTTCAGAAGCCAATGGTTCTGGTGTCGGTATTCTAGTTAAATTGTCTTTATCAACATATGCAATGTCACCCTCGTGCATTGGAACACCGCGAAGAGTAACATTGCCGGTTGTCGATATGAATTCTTCTATTTCTGGTTCCGTATCAAATTCATGAACTACCATACTGTCAGGAGATGATCCAGCCGCAACGGATCCTTTAAATTTCTTGGCAACGACCGTTTTAGTTTCACCATTTTTACTAAGCGTATGCGCTGAACGTTGATCATCCAAATTTATCTGCGAAACAGTTTGCGTAACGGGTACCATATCAGAACCCATTACAGTTGACATTGTCGTAAACTGTTGTTGGTGACGCATTTGAGTTACTTGCTGACGAGTGCGCGTTAGTTTCCGAACGATAATACGTTTTGATCCATCTGGATCGACAACAACTTCCGTTGTTGTTTCATCGGGTTCGGTAAATGTCGTTTCAAATGATTGCGGTACATTTCGCAGGTACAGCTCAGATGATCTAGTCAACTCACCTTGGGGTACTTGTTGATATTTGGCATCAACAAATACGTCCTCAGTAATTTCAAATAAACTGGGATTCGGTGCCGCTTCAAACTTTATGGTTTCATGTCCATCATCGGTATAGGTTTGAGTAACGGAAATATTTTCGGTTGGTTTCTTCTCTTTGACAGTTTGAACAGATGTGTCAAGTGTTTCGACTAGAGTCTTTTCATCAATCGGGAAACTTGTTTGTTGTTCAACGTCAACTGGTATAGTAGATGGTTGAACGGGTTGAAGACTTTCACTGGTTTGTGTTTCTACTTCAAATCCACGTGTTTCGACAACTATTGGAGCAGTTTCCTGTTGTTGTACAACTTCTTTAACGATTTTCATAATTGGTTCTGCAGGAGGAGGCGGACTGGCAATTTCGATTGGTTTCTCTGGCTGTATTATTTCTTCTGGCATTGAAGTTGAATCAATAGTATTTTCCGTTTGAGATGGAATACTATCTGGTTGTTCGGGTTTATCATCTATTATAGGAACTTCTGGTTGATCTTTAACCTGTTTCAAATGATTCTCTAATGTCTGAATTCGATTAGTTACATAAAGTAACTGTTCCTGGGTAACGGGCAGAAGACGTTCGCTTGTTTGTGTTTCGACCTCATGTCCGATGACTTCAACGGCTTTTTTGGCCACCTCAATTGGACGTTCTTTTGGTTTTTCTCGAATTACTTTCAATTGATGTTCAAGAATTTCAATTTTTGATTTTATGACTAGAATATGCTCTGTGATTAACTGCATTATAACAGTAAGTTGTTCGGACAATATATCCGATAAATGTTGAACGTCTGGATATTGTTTGAGTTGTTCACATTTTTCCGATAATTCGCCAATTGATTTTCCTTTCTCCTCGATTTCAGCAATAAATAATCGATAATTATCTAATTGATCGATTATTTCCTGTTCGTCTAGATTCAGTTCTACTGGCGCCCCAATTGGCACACTTATTGATTTTAGCCAAGCTTCCAAATCGGTAAGTAATGATTGATATTTTTCGATTTCTTCACGACGACGATTTTGTGTTGTTATTGTATCCTAAAATTGATAATTAATTTGTAGTAATTGAAAAAAAAAAAAAAAATTTCCTTATTAAAAAATACCTGAATATGCTCAATGCCTTGATTTGTATTTCTAATTAAAAGTCCAATCTTATCTTTCATCTGCATCAGCAATGTATGCTGCAATTCTGTATCTTCCGGCAGTACTTTACTTAGTTCCACAAGACATTCAGCATCAACTTTGTATTGTTGTAAATTTGCAGCGATTAGCTGAAATTAAATTTCGAATATTTACTAGTTTTATAGGATTTTTTTATACTAGATTAAGACCCAATTGATTTTTGATTGGTTGACCAGCGTCTAAGATAAAGGTTTTACTATCAGGTTTTTTCATAATAGATTTTCAACCAATTTACACCGGTGCCGTTAATATTATTAGAAAAATCTACTTTACGGCAGTTTTTGAGACTCACTTATTTTTTTTTTTAATTTTGTTCTGTATGTACTTTGATAATGAATTGTCGCACGGTGAATTGTGCCGCGGATGAATTGTGCCATTTGGTGAATTTATATGACGAAATTATGAAATTGCCAGCAGGCAAAATTTTTATCATGGTGGTTTTTTTTTCGTAAATTATTTGTGCGAGATAAATTGTGTCGACGATAAATTGTACCTATTAGTTTTGTTTTTTTTTTATATTTATTAAATAGTTTTTTTTTTTTTTTTCATGACATGAAAAATGTATATGAAATGATTAAACATTTCAGCTTCCAGCTAGCGGCAATATTGAATAAAAACCATTCCCTACTCTAAAACATTGTTTATTTTGTAAACAACAAAAAATTTGCTTAAAAGCATTCAAACTAACATTTAGAAAAAGTTATTATTAATCAGATTCTCTATAACATCTAAACATACAGAAAAAAATAAAATTAGAAGAAGAAACACCAAAAAAAAAGAAAAAAAAAAGAAGAAAAACCCCGATACTAACCTTAAGCGCATGTAGCATACTGTCTAGGCTATCGCTTGGCAAATTTTCAATTCCATGCTCGGCAGATGTAATAGACGCAAGTAGCTGGTCAATTTCAAGTGATAATAATTCCTAAATATTTATTAACCTGTTATTAGAATGTATGTAAAACAATATTAAGTTTGAAAAAAATGAGAAATGAAAAAAAAACGATGCATGCACAACGGAAACAATGTTGCCAAATCCACATTTTGAGTGGTTCTATATTTGGATTTTCTTTTAAATTAATTAAATTATTTTTAAAAAAAATGAAAAAAAAGTGATCGACTTATGATAGACTCGGGTTTTAATAATTTAAACAGAAACAATTAAACCGAATTTCTCATTAAAAAAAAAAGTCGATCAAAAATCGGTCAAAAACAAAAAAAAAACAATTTTTTTTTTTAAATTGATCTTAATATGAATACAAAAAAAAATAAGTAAAAAATTAATTATCAAAAATACACAAAGCAATCAAATTTATGTATATTGAAAAAAGAAAAAAAAAATCGATTCCAGTTTTTCGCTTGGAAATCGGCTAAAACTGAAATTTTTGAGCCTGCGTGCTTGTTTGTGAGCGCCATCTACGTTGTGATATGACAGTTCATAGTGACTACATTATGTAATTTGTAATATAATGGAAATAAAATTAATAAACAGTTGCTAGATGGAAAGTAATATTGCCAGTTGAATTTTTTTAATTACAATTTTTTTGATTTTTCATAAATGTCATTGAAATGAGTGGACTTAATAATGGCCAAATTAAAGTTAAAAAAAAAAACCAAAAATTCCGTGTGTCTTGTGCAACTAAAATCATACCTAAAGTATTGAAAGCAGTTGGTAATCAAAAATGTTTGGACGAAATGGGACAAACTTTTTCAATATTTTTGTTTTATGTTTTAATTATCCATCACCAGTGGTTCCAGACTCTGTATGACAGTTGAACTTCTTTATGTTCATCGGCAAATTATTGTTCATCCTCATTATATATACCAAAGTATCTAATTAATTGTTAAAATTATGTTTTCAAAAATTTCTTTTGGCTAACTATAGAAATTGAGGGCGGAGGCTCTCTTTAATCGGAGTAAATTAACTAAATGAACAATTTCCAAGTAAAGGCGTTGGAAATTGCTAAATAAAAAATTACTAGAACCATCGTTTTATTTTAAATCATTCGCCATTTTTCGTCCTTCCCTTCACTACCGTTTGAATTTTTTTTTTTTTATGAATTTGGCGGAATTTGGCAACTTCTTTTAAAAAAAACGGTAAACTTAATAAAACAAAAAAAAAACGATTGACCCGGTCTTTTAATTAATTAAAACTCGCTTCAAAAGAATTTGAATAACCTGCCTTTTCCAGTTAGAATCATTTGACGTCGGTCCCGTTTGCTTATCTATCTATTTGCTGCCTCTTACATAATTATTGTGTCGGTCGCGTAAAATCGAAACGCATCCAGAGGTAAACGATCTTACATAATATTTACTACGTCTTACCTGACTAATCATCCTACAACCATAGCTAAACTATGAACTTTAAGCAAATCACAAACGATGATATAGCTCGCTTTCGGCACACATCTTTAAACAATAAAAAAGTATGAAACATCCAAACAGAAAATAATTCATATTAAGTACGTTAATCGTTTTTAATTTAAGAACAACAACAACAATAACAAGAACACAAAATAACACGAACAAACGATTAGGCACAGAATAACTCTTCACCTTCTTATTTACGATGTCGTTATCGACCTCTACATTAGGCTCTGTTGTTTGTGCGACGACTGTGCTGCTAGATAATCCTGTTGGAATGTTTGGGATAACTAGGGATTCGGATATGGAACTTTCACATATTGGGAATTCGGGTAATTTGTTAGTAGTTAGTTGGCTATCTTTGATCTCTGTTTCTGGCGGTGCTGTTGGTTCTTGTTCAAGATATGTGCTATCATCACGCCATCTACCCAAACCACCGGGTAGATTTGCTGATAAATATTGTGTACTACAATTCATTGGATTATTTTGCGTACTGCTACTATCTGGCTGTAGTAACGTTGATGATGATGATGCTGAACTGCCACTGTCTGAATCTCTATCATGAGAATCATCTGGTTTATTATCTTCACTTTTAACAGTATCTACAGTGGGAGTAGATTGTTTTTTCGCTAAACGCATTTGCCATATTCGTTCAGCATCGGAATATGAAAATTTATTCGGCCAAAACGGACCATCCAAATAGAGATTTTGATTGTGTACACGAATTCGATTGACTGGACAAGTGCTCCTAACACTTTCAACATTACTTAATGGAACTTCTTTAACTTTCACAATATTTGATTGAGTTTGAACAGTATTTTTAGTGACAACTTCTAATTTCAATGATTTGTCAACCGATTTGGGAATATTTTTCGATTGTTCTAGTGTATCTATATTTTGTTCCACTACTTCAATGATTGGTTCTTTTTTAATTTGATGTTCCGGTTTTGCCTGAGATTTTATAACAGCTAATTGATATTCGGCATCTTCATATATATTTATATTTGGCCAGTAGTCATGGCGCCAATAAAACAAAAAGTTACTCTCCGCTTCTTCTTGATCGAACGATGAAATTAAATCAGTTTTGGGTTGTGAAATTTCGGATTTTACACCAGAAACATTTTCATTTTTATCATCTGCTGATTTAGTCTCAGATTCACATGTAGTAATAATAACGGATTCAGATTGTTCTGTAAGATTTGGTTCAGCAATGTTATCTTTAATGGAACTTAGAGGAATATCGATAGTATCTTGTTGCGAGGTTGATTGGTTAGAAATTTCTACGTATTGGTTAAGAATAATTTTGACATTTTCCTCATTCACATTTTCAAATTCATCCGGAACTAAGAAAGTAACTTCTGTTATATTTTTGGGATCCTGTTTGGGAGCACTATCTTCGATTTCTAATTCAAGATTCGACTTCTGGGGTTGGCTAAGAGTTTGCTCACTCAACGAAATGATTTCAGTTACTTTTGGCTTCACTACCACAATTACTTCATCTGGTTCACGTTGCTCGACAACAACATCGATTGTCTCGATTTGTTCTCCTGGTTTCGATTTGGTCTCTAATTGTTCTAATTCTGTTTTCTGTTCATCGACAATATATTTTTCAATTGACGTCACAATTCGATTTTCCGATGAGTCAGTTGTATCTCGTTCCAAGACAATTGGCTCGTCAGCTTGAGTAATGTACTCTGAAGGTTCTGATGTCTCTTGTTCAGTAATAATTTCCGTTGTCGCAATAATTTCTGGAGACCTAAATGGCACTTCTTCTTCAATGATATATTTTCTTTGTTCTACGACAATAATAAGATTTTCAGTCGTTTCCGGTAATTGTTTTGAGTCATCTTTAGGTAGTTTCTCAATCAATAGTTGTTCTTTAATTTGTTCGTCTATAAATGATACAGGATCTTCAGAAGGTTTCAAAAGAATTTCAAATTTAAGATTTTCAGGCTTCTCTGGTACTGGTACAACCCGCGTGTCCACTTCTACAAATGTATCTGGATCTAATTTCTGAGAGTTTTCTTTTGGTTGTTGGTCAATTGGAATCTGTTCTTCAGATGATTTTATCACAATTTCTGGTTCTGGAATTATTACATTTTCTACCTGAGAGATAATAATATCCTGTTCTATTTTAGCCTCTGGTTCAATAGATATTGGTTGTTCTAGCTTATCAACACGATATTTAGGTTCTTCTTCTAAGTTATCAACAAAAATGTTTTCCGATACTTTGACTACCTCCACTTCTGGAGATGTAACTACTTCATCTGGAGACAGAACATCAGTTTCGGTAATTTCCAAACGTTGTTGTTTCGTTTTTTTCTTGTTCTTTGATTTTTTTTTGGTCTCATCCGGACTTGGATCTGTAACTTTATCATCTGTTGGTTGTACATCTTTCTTTTGTTCTATTACTTCTTCTGGAGTTGGTTCGTTTTTCTTTGACTTCTTTTTCTTATTCTTTTTTGATGGTTTGGTTGACGGTTCCTCAACTGTTACAACTGATTCAGCCAAATCGACTTTTAAGTTGTCAACTGGTTCGTCCAATTCTTTATCATTGTCCCGTCGAGAACCAGACCTAGATCTAGCACGTCGTTTTTCTTTTTTTCCTATAATTTCGATAAAACCTTCCTCATCAATATTTGCAATTGGTTTTACATCCTCAGATTCATCAATTGTAATAATAGTTTTTTGTGCTAGTTTTACAGGTCTAACTTGTTCTTTGATTGGTTCCACTTTAACTGGTTCTTCTACAGGCTCTATGGAATGATGAGAACTAACAATTGCTGCCCAAGACTGTGGACCCGGATGAATTGGAATTACATGTTCCACATCTGATTTGTCTTTAAGTATAATTTCATCCGGTTCTAAATTATCAAAATCAGTTTCAGCCTGATCTGTGTCTAAAATGTGTGGCTCATCTATTGTACTATCCAAAAGGAATTGTTTTGGCATATCTTGATCGATAGCTTTAGCAGAATCTATCTTGTGTATATTTTTGCCTAAACCGTCTGATTTTTCCGGTGATTCCTTTTTAGACTTTTGATGTGTCAATGTTACAGTATCAGTACTACTTACAACTGTTACCCATGGAGGTTCTTCTAAAGCCTCTTTTGAGTCTGGGCTATCGAGCATTTTCGAAGACCCTGCATCTACGTCAGCTGGTCGAACAATTTGTTCTGGAATAGTTTTCGAAACTTTCATAGTATCCACAATAGGTTCAGGAGATTTTTCTTTAATTTTTTTGTATGTCAATGTTACATCATCAAAACTACTGACAATAGTAGCCCAAGAATTTGGTTCTGGTTCTATATCTAAGCTATGTGATATACTATCGGATTGAGGTGTTTCAGTAATTTCAGTGCTGATGACATTAAGAATGACTGTGTCAACATTTTGTTCGGGCAAAATTGACGGAGTTTTATCGGATTCCGGTTTGGAACGCTTAGGTATTTCAAATGGTAATGATGTGGTGGTAGTAGTAACAATAGAAGCCCAAGAAATTGTAGCTGTTTCAGGAGTCTGATCATTTAGAATCATATCTTCTAGGCTGGAATCTAGTTTTTTCTCTGCTTCTTCTTGTGAAGGAACAATGATATCTGTTGGCGTTTCCAATTTTATGCTTTCATCCTTTATAGTATCTAGAGCAAATATTTCAGCAGTGATTACTTCTTCTGGTTTGGATTTTTTAGCAACCTGTGGTTTCTTCGATTTAGGTTTCTCATCTCGAACATCTTTATTAACTTTTTTGGGCTCATCCAGCTCTTTTTCTTGCTCAACCACAAGTCTCAATGCTTGTTCGGCCCTATCCAGCGGGCCTAATGCTTCCTCTTCTCCAACCACCACTTGAGCGTATGTCTTTCCGTCTGATGGTTGCCATACATTTGGAATAGGTTTAGATCCATCGTCTGTTAATTTCAGTTGCTGTAAATGTTCCGCAGCAATACCTTGCTGCATTCCAGCTTCACTTAATTTAACATTTTGTTCAGAGACTTCTGTGGATTTAATAACATTTTCTGTGGGAATATCTCTAACAACTTCAATGCTTTCTCCACTAATGGTCATTGAGTAGAAATCGTTGTCTGGTTTATATTCAGTCTCTGCTACCATTATTGCGGAATCTGTTGCACTAATGGTACGTTGTCGTGGCCTAAACTCTGGAGCATCCGCGGATAAATTGGAAGTAAATATTTTGGTAGTATCGATTTTCGGAGATGCTGGTTGATCGTCCAAAATACATGACCAAGTATCAATTTCAGTTCGTTCATATGTAGTAGTAGGTTCAGATATGAAAATATTTTGTTGAACATCTTCTGATTGCTTTACATCTAATTTTTCGGCTGTTACTAGTTGAACTGGTTCCTCGATAAAATCGGAAACATCTTCCAGATTAACAATAACAAACTCTTCAATATCATCATCTGATTCCAATTGGTTGGTGTTTTCACTTGCTGACTGCAATTTGGTATCTGTTTCATCGTCTGCAGGTTTTTTTGATTTGTCACTTTTAATGTCATCGTCATCTGAAAAGGCCATTTCTTCATCTAGAAGATCCATCCACAAATTTGAGCTTTCATCAATTGGAAGTCCTGCATAGACAACTGGTTTAGGGTCTACTTTTATTGGCTCCATAGCTACTTCCGTTTCATTGATTAATGTCTTCGGATCCATAATGCTTTCGACATCTTTCTCTTCAGTCTTCTGGGCTGTTTCATCTTTAACAATTTGAGTGGGCAAAGTATCAGTTTTCTCTAAAATAACTGTTTTAATCTCGGTTGTAGATGGTTTTTCTACCAACACACTTTCTTCATCATCTGAGAAGGTCATTGGCTTATCAAAGACACTCATCCATAAATCTGAACTTTCATCAATCGGAAGCCCTGCATAAACTACCGGTTTAGGTTCTACTTTTGTTGGTTCCACAGCTACTTCAGTTTTGTTGATTGAAGTCTCTGAATCCTCGATTTGATCGCTATCTTTCTGTTCAGTCTCTTCTGTTGTTTCCTCTTTAACAATTTGAGTGGGCAAAGTATCAGTTTCCTCTAAAATAACAGTTTTACTCTCGGTTGTAGATGGTTTTTCTATACTTTCTTCATCATCTGAGAATGTCATTGGCTCATCGAAGACACTCATCCATAAGTCTGAGCTTTCATCAATTGGCAGTCCAGCGTAAACGGACTTTTTCGGTTCTTTGTCAACGGTTTTTTGTTGGGAATTATTCGAATCTTGAATGTCAGAAGTCAAGACTTTGTCATTATCTTTATTATCAGATGGAACAGAATTTGATTGCGTAACTTGATGTTCAGGTAATGTAACTACAGAATCTACCGTACTGTCCACTGTAAACTCTGGTTCTTGAGACTTTAATTGTAACTTTACAATATTCTGGTCAACAGTATCAACGCCGGTACCTTTATCAATTTCAGATATCTCTAAAATTGATTCGAAACCAGGAGATTGTTTAGCGGCAATTGGGGATTCCGATAAGTTAAGACTATTTGATGGCTTCTCTTCTCCAATAAGTATCATCAAATTACTTTCATATAATTGTGACTCTGGTAATGTAGCGTCAACAATAGGATATTGATCAGATTGATTTTTTTCAATATCAAATGATTCTTTGTCAATATTCGATACCAAATCAATTCCTTCCTGTTCAGCTGTAGTTTTTTGAACCTCCTCGAGAACTTTCGGTTCAAATATTGGCGAATTTAAGAACAAATAGTAATTTCGTTCGGCTTCGCTCATTAACGCTAGATTATAAACGGGAACTTCAAAAAATGAATAATTTATTGGTTGTACTTTAAGACAATCGACGGTATTTAGTGGGGCTATTTGAGATGTCACTTCTTTGATATCAATTAGTTTATTTGGTGAATGTGATTCCTCTAAGTTAGATAACGTTTCGCGAACAATTTCAATTTGATTAGTAATTTGGTGCTCAAAATCAATTAGTTTACTACCCGAAATTTGATCTGGTTTCGAAACTGTTTCTAAAATCTTCTCGACATCGTCAGATTTGATAATCGATTTTCGCTCGAGTTCGCTAGTGATTTCCTTTAATGGTGGCTCAGACAAAATAGTAGAATGCATTTTAATATTTTCATTTATTCCAATTGATTGTTCGGTAGTTGGCTTTACGAGTTCTATCTTTTCTTCTTCCTTTGACACAATATTTTCTGCTAAAATTCCTTTCGGTTTTTTGTTCTTTTTATTTTTCCTTTTACTTTTTACTGACTCCACTAATGGTTCCGGATGTTGTGGTTCATCAGTTGGTTTTACTTGATCAGTTACAATCAATGCTTCCAGTAGCATCTTAGCTTTATCATCGGCAGGTAATTCGGACGGAACACCAGCTGCATCTGTAGAAACATCATGTTTGAATTCCTGTGGAATAGCCGGTCTTTTCTTTTTCCTTTTAGATGTTTTCTCCTTAAATTCTGCATACATATCAAGTTCCTCCTTAGTAATTTCCGGTTCGATTCTAACAGATTCCATTTCTGCGACAGCTTCGATATCTCCTAATTCCGATAGGGTATATTCAGATGTGTCCAATGAAATATGTCCTGAATCGGTTATTGTTTCTGTTGTCTCTGTGATGAGCTCTGAAGTGGGAACGCTCAACGAGATTGTTGTTGTGTCCAAAGTTAATTGACTGATTTTTTCATCGTCTTCTTGTCGTTTGGCATTTTCAGCATTTCTAGATTCCTGTATAAGAAAATCTGCAGTCGATGAAGCTGTTGATTTAACTGGTTTACTTTCGATGACAACATTAGACCAGAACTTTTCTTCATCAGCGGTGTTTGTCGGATAATTAGATGTGTCAAGAGGTTTTTTAGTTACATCCTCAAGTTTTGATGGTTCTTGAGATGTTGATTCTTGGGATGTAATTTCTATTGAAGTTATTTCCTCTGTTTGAACTTGATCTTTGTGTTCGATAGGTTTTTTTAAAATAATTGCTTCCAAATCGACAACTTTTTTAATATTTTGGGAAACATTTGTCGTATCCGGTTCGTTAATAGCTTCTGAAACAAGTGAAGTTATATCCTTACTTGGAGTTTCAACAAGTGGAATCACGACCGTTTTCGTCATCACCTTCGTTGATGGAGTTTGCTCAACAAGAGAGATCACTACATTATTTGAAGTATGGTCTGATTGTTTTGTTATAGGCGTTATTATTTCTATTGCTTTTTTGGTAATTGATACATTGATATTGAACATGAACCGATTACCAGCCAGTTTTTTACTTTCTTGTGACGCCTTTTCTTTCACCTTTTCTCGATCTTCTAAATCTAATTGAAATTCAGCAATCTTTTGTTCTAGATCGCGTTCAATTTCATCGTCTGTTTCCGAAATAGTTGTCACCAAAGATGTCGTCGTTGTTGTTGTTGTTGTTGTTTTAATTCCACTATCAAGTTGGTCTGATGTTGTTGTTAGCGATGTCTCAGTAAATGTTGATGGAATTTCCACATCAGACATTGTAGATGGTAAAGAATCATTTATCATTGATAAACTACCAAGTTTAAGTGAATCTTCATCATCATCATCAGAGAACGTCATTGGTTCATCAGATAAATTCATCCAAAAATCTGTTGTGTCATCAATTGGAAGTCCTGCATAAACTGATGTTTTAATTTCGAATATAGGCGCTTGTTCAGGTTCAGGTTTAATCTCAATTTCACTCTTAACATCTTCATTGATAGTAGTTTCGGCCTCAATTTGTGAGACATCTTCTTTTGATATTGTAACAAATTCTCTTTCATCAAAATCATCATCTCTACTTACTTCTGAAGCCAATTGTTCAGATACATCAGACTCATCTTTTGCAATACTTTGAACAGGCTCATCAACTAAATGCTCTTCCTCAGTTCTCATTTCAATTCTAACTTCGGGAAATTCCAATTTCAATCGAACGACTGGTTGCAAATGAATTTCTTCATGTGTTATCATGACGATTTTTTGTGTTTTTTCAGACAAATCTTCCTCGTCCGTATTAACCGGAATTTCAACGCTGTTTATTACATTTTCTCTAATAGTAGACAGTGTATCTAACGTTGATGCAACATTAGTCTTAGTTGTTACCTTCTTTGTAGTAGAAAAATGTTTGATATCAACTTGCTTTGCATCTCTGCCAAATTTGTTTTTACTGAGTTCGATTTTTTCAATCGTAGGTGAAATATCGACATTGGAGTAAATATGATCTAAAGGATTTCTTCCAAATTCATCAGCTGTGATTTCTTCAAAAACAATATCTGGTGATGGATTGCAGACAATTTCGTACAGCGAATCTCTTTCTTCCGGTAATACTTCCGATGGATAGATTTCAACAGAAATTCTCTGTTCCAGAAGTTCGTCTGGAGCAAATGTTACAGTTTTATGATGTGAAGTTGTAGCTTCATCTAGTTTTTCAGATTTTAATAGTGAGGACGTTTTCGATTTCGGTTTTTGTTTTTGCTCCATTATTGCTGGTGATGATTGCGTAGTTTCTAGATCACTTAGAGTTTCCGTCATTAGAAGTTGTTCTTCAACCAATAGTGGTTGTTCTACGAAAATATTCTCTTCAGTTACGCTTGTGGAGGATTCTTCATCTGATTTCAAATCATTTTTAGTTGGTTTTCGTTTTTTGTTTTTGAATTTTCGCTTAGTAGGTACTGGCGGTTCTTCTGTTGGATATCTATCGATTTGATCTTTGGTTGCAGGTATTGGTTTAGAAATTTCTTCTACGTGTGGTTCAATTGTATGGGAAGTAGCGGACAGATAATGATGTTCGCTGAATGTTTCAATGTTCCTTGGAATTTCATCAACATTAGTGGAAATCGTTGTCATTTCTAGAATTTTATCAATGAATGATTCTACAGTTGGTAATTGTTCAATTATGACATCACCGTGAGTTGGTTCTTTGGGCGTAGCAATTTTTACAGTGTCTGTTGGGCTAGATTCGTATTCTGCTGATTTCTCAATTTTTACAGTGTCTGTTGGACTAGATTCTAATTCTGCTGATTTCTCAATTTTTACAGTGTCTGTTGGACTAGATTCTAATTCTGCTGATTTCTCAATTTCTTCAGAGACTTTATTATCTTCAAATTCATGTTTTCTTTGTTTAGATTTTTTATTTTTTCTCCTCTTTGGTATTGGTACCATCTGTTGTTCGATTTCAATAAACTCGGTTGTTATCGTTTTACCATCGTTTAAGTTTTCCCTTTGGATAGGTTCAGAAAACAAAATTTCTTCAACTGGCCTGGTTTGTATTTCCGCTTCAACTTTTGCTTCATCTTCACTGGGTTTTTGTTCTGTCAAAACTTCACTGTCTTCGTCCGGAATATTTTCCATAGCAGTTTGAACTTCTTCAATTTGTGACAATGTCACCTGAATTTGTGACATATCTTCAATGATACGTAAAACATTACTTTCCATTTGAAAAACTCTTTCTTCAGTTTTTGACACAATTGTCTGTACATCAGAATTTTCATCCATTAATGGAGTAGCTTCAACTGTTGATGTACCAATTTCTGATTTTTTTTCAGGTATCTCAGATATGTCGTCCTTAATTAAAGGAACAACATTCTCAACTTCTTTGGTATCGTCATCCGTTACAGAGTATTTGTTTTCTTCAACTACTCGCACTACTTCTTTTTCTTCTAAATTTTCTTCAACTGCTGATATGTTTTCTGACATAAGAACAATATTCTCATCTATTTTTAAAACATCCTCTCGAAGCTGTGAAAGAATTTCCTGAATTTGTGGTACAATACCTTCGATTTCTTCAATTTTATTTTCAATCAGTTCTAATTTTTGTTCTGCAAGTACATTGTCTTCGGATACAGTTTCAAATTGATCGTCAACTGGTGTCTGTAGTTCTGGGAATGTTTCTTTTACTTCAACTGTGATTATTTCTTCTTCAATGTCAGTTTTAGGTTCATCTTTATCCAAAACATTTTCTTTTTCTTTAATGTCAGTTTTAGGTTCATCTTTATCCAAAACATT